>JACXGK010007154.1:0-26210 GCA_016801125.1 Novumbra hubbsi | reverse complement strand
CCCCCCCCCCCCCCCCCCCGCCTAAACTTCCTCTGCTCCCTCAGGCATATCATTATTGAATTTCTCTTGATCAACACCATTAGGTGAATTGGCCTGCTGGAGAGGAAAGATGATCCTGGTGGCCCATTTTTGCCTTATCCTTTTGTTGCAAGCATTTGTTCCAAACCTGGCCTACTTCCCTTTAATTAAGGCATTGTGGGGACTTTTTTTGTTAATGGTAATGATACCATTAAAAATACTTTCACAAAAAGGCAGCACAACGTCCTCTAGTTTGACTTGTGATCACAGCCCTGCACTGTTCAGCTTGATTGGCATTCACCAGAGAACAGCAGCATTGGCAGATCCGCCACAAACTCTAGGTGCTCACATTTACATGTCTTAATGAGAGTAAAGGGTTTCTTCTGGCAGGATGTTAAAATGTCCTTATGGTGTCTAATTGTAGTTTTGAATACTTGGTGACCCATGATTTAACCAACACCTGCAATTACACTATGATCCATGGACAAATGTTTGAACTCTGTTCTCGTTCTGCAGTGATCAGTACCTATCAAAGTGGTCCAAGAAATAGAAAGTGGCAACAGGGTCCTGGGCGGCCAAGAACAAAATTTAGTAAAAATTATAAAAGAAGAGAAATCTTAAGAATATCTTACTTGAACATTTCACAATCTTTCTTACGGAAAAGTTGTAGTGATGTTTTTCCCCAGCTGTTAACACACACGCAATTCAATAAGAATAAAGAATAAAAAAAATAATTCACAGATAACATCAAACACAAAAGTGTCCCAAAGTGCCCTTAAATGTTTATCTTGTCTACTTATTGACTATTATTGTCTACTTATTGACCCTCGTTTAGTAAAATAAGGTGTCATCTGGGGGGGGTGGTCCCAAGAGAGATTTCCAGAAAGCAACATTTACAGTCAAAGTTCTTCCCACCCTCTGTCTAAATGATTTGTGGTGTGAGAGAGAAAGGGATCAACTTCATGTTGCGGAAATACCTTGAGTATGAAATATGACAAAATGATTAGTTCACTTCATTAAATCAATGTGCCCAATGCTGAGGCCAGGAGGAGAAATGACCTTTCAAGAAACAAGATGTACCTGACAGTTCTAATGGCATCCTCATCAGTCTGTCATCAGTCTGTCATTTTGACCTTTCCGATTATAAAAATGAGTGAGATGACAGCAAGATGTGCAAAAACTTGTATACTAAATGTTTAATTCTGGCAGATATCAAAGAAAATGTATTATAGCAGAAGCAATAGAGAACATTTTAATGTGCACATGGCACATTCCTTTCAGAAGTAATTCACATTTACATTTGCATGAAGTCAAATATCCTTTCATGAAGTAAATGATATATTAAGTGTCACTCTTTGTTTCCTCTATGATTAGTCCTAGCACAGTCGAAAATGTCCCATGACAGTTGGGTCCAACACCCATTTTGGGGTGTGTAGTTTGGTCAAAAAGCATGTTATTTCCACTCATTTTAAAATAGCTGACCGGTATTTCTAGACATCTATGGAATATTGTCTCTAAGTGTGGTACTTCACTATAACAGCTTTACTATAGCAACAACTTGGATGCATTGTGTGGTTATTGTTAGTATGTTCTCATAATGTCAAGATGCAGGGTTTTGGCAAATAAGGACTTCTAAATACTTTCTGCCTACTATGCAGTATAACGCATGCCACAAGACTCATTGTCAATTCGTTTCCATTTTGTTTTCACGTGATAGACTGACCACTGAGTGTATGTGGTTATATAACGTGTATCACTTTCTACTAGGCTGCCAGCAACTGTCTCTTTCTGTTTCCAGGGAAATGGAAAGAGGGCATCTATGACACAAGGCATTTTCAGCTTTTAAACTTTAAAATAACTTGCCAAATTTCAATAAAATGTGTAATTATATTACTATGGAAATTGTTCTCCTACCAACATGGTATTATGTTGACTGTCAGGTTTCCAAGCAGGAAAGGTGTGGGTGTGCTCAACAACTGATTGGGTGCATGTATCATTAATAGGGTTTCTCCAAGTTTACGCTAGAAGGAGCCGTGAGGAACACATACTCCAGCTCTATGCCTTGATTGAACTAACAGTTGCCCAAGCCACTAATAGGAGTTTCCAGGGAAAGACCAGGCAACTACTTTATTTGGAAGAATTATTACATCAGACTTTTCATGCTAAATTTGAAAGGAAACCATGAAAAATAGAGGGGAGTTTTTACTGAAAAGGCTGTAGGTCAGATTCAAACTGTAACGATACATGTGCAGCAGAAGCAGTTTAGACTGCTGGAACAGCCTGGGAAACCCCCCCCCCAACTATTAATAGTGAGATTTTCACAGGGCAGTTACTTTAACAAGGCGAAACTCCATCTTAAAGCCTCACCATTTATTGGAATGGTTGATTGGTGCAGTAGAGATCATACCCTTAAAAACACAATGTGTGTGAGTTTCTCCTCGAAGCCCCCTTCCTACCTCAGGTTTACTGTATAAAAATAATGATAGTAAATGCTTGTTTGTTAATACAGCCTGTCACACTGCAGACAATGGCTGAGGAATAAAAACAAAGATTAAGAGATTCAGTTAGATGAGTATCTCCAGCCAAAATCTTCCCACATTAAAGAGGTTATTAAGCAAAGGAAGAGTTTCTGCATGGGAGGCAATCGAGTGTAAAACTAATTCACAAATAATGTCACGGTTTTGGTGAGGCAGAACACGAGGCACATAGCTAAAGGACATCCTTTTAATTGTAACTTCTCTAACTCTAAAAGAAACCAACAAAAAGTTACAAACTTAACGACACAACAGTGAACCACAAACTAAGGCACAAAAAGGGCCACTTAAATAACACAGAGATGCCTAGATGTCCTGACTGTGACCCCCAGGCACATAGAGATGCCTAGAGGCCCCCTAGGCTTAAATGATCTAATGCTAATAATATGAAATTATGTACAATACATTGAGGACACAATGTTATATTGGAATTGAAATATGGGAGAGGCCATGCATATATAGTATGGCTAACATAGCATCCTATCACTGAAAACAGGGTGAAGTTGTGATTTGAGACAATATATTGCTGGGTTCTGAATATACATGAACCTTGTTGTCTGAGGAACAAGGTATGACACCAAGGGAAAGTCAATTCCATTTGTTTTTATTTCAACCCTCTAATAAGAGACAGATTTAGACCTGCACATCAGCTGGGAGCAATTCATGTTGAAGAAGAACATAACAACCAGCAGGCTCCAGACTTTGTAATAACATAACAACCAGCAGGCTCCAGACTTTGTAGTAACATAACAACCAGCAGGCTCCAGACTTTGTAGTAACATAACAACCAGAAGGCTCCAGACTTGTAGTAACATAACAACCAGAAGGCTCCAGACCTTGTAGTAACATAACAACCAGAAGGCTCCAGACCTTGTAGTAACATAACAACCAGCAGGCTCCAGACCTTGTAGTAACATAACAACCAGCAGGCTCCAGAACTTGTAGTAACATAACAACCAGCAGGCTCCAGACCTTGAAGTAACATAACAACCAGCAGGCTCCAGAACTTGTAGTAACATAACAACCAGCAGGCTCCAGACCTTGTAGTAACATAACAACCAGTAGGCTCCAGACCTTGTAGTAAGATTTGAATACACTTGCCAAAACACACACACAGATACATTTTCAGTTCTTTTACGATTAATATCTTCTATAGATTTCTTTTATTCACTTTTATTAATTAAGATATGTGTATTGTGAAGGCTAGCACCCCATCGCCGTGTTCATAATTTTGTTAATATCTAAAGGGCAAGTTGACTTTTATCAATTTTGACAAAGTATAAGCAAAGATATTTTTTGTTGCATTATTTGAAGAAAATCCACGACAAATATTACCTTGACTTGACAAACCAAAACAAAACACAAGGTCGTATTTGAAGTCTCTCTAATATTACTTGACATAAATGAATGGTGAAATGTTAAAGGAACCAGTATCACATTTGGCTGCAATGCTTTAAAACCAAACCAAAAAACGGTTTATTTACATTTTCTTCACCAAATTATAATTATAGTATAGATGTCACCAAGTAATGTCCTAAAGATCATGAAAATATTTACATAACCCAACAATGCTGTAATGTAAGAAAGCAAAAAACATGTTTACTAACTATCCTAATATAATTAACTTTGCTGCAAAGCTAATTTAATACAGACAGTAGCAGAAGCGAAGAAGCTTGTGTGTATGGTCTGTGTGGGTTGGTGATAAGAGAAACTGGGGTGTGACCATGCCGTGAGAGAGCAACGTCCTTTCAAGAAACAGTCCGACAATTACTTCAGGCGATTCATGAACTTCAGGCAATTTATTCCCCTTTAAGGTCCACTCACTCCAAACACTCAAAGAGCTGCGTAGAGTGATTACAGAACATGAGTCTGGCCCCAAAAACGAAATAATTGTAGAGTATAGTCTCAATTATTTTCCCTCTCAAAAAGATTTGTGCACTTAGAGGCCATTCCAGTACGTAGAATGGAGGACATGTGTAATTATCTCCAAGAAAGGCATCTTCAATTTGGGCAATAACTAGAGAGGAATCATTCTGCTCTCAATCCCCAGCAAAGTCCTCTGTGGGATCATCTTGGACAGGATCCTGGACATACTGAACAAGAGACTTTAAAAGACTCCTGCACATGTGGCTACATCCAGGATAACAGTGCATTGAATGGCAGGCACCCTTACGCGTAATCTTCATACTTTGGAACAAAGGCGAGAGTCTCAAAATAAATAGTCTTTGGGAACAACTACGGCACTACAGTTTCTCTAAAAAAGATACCAATGTGATACTGAGTATGTATGAAGGGTTCACTGGCATAGTCATCTTTAACTGAACATGTTCAGACACACCGCACATCAAATCTGAAGAATGTAAAAGCTGCCTCCATTCCATTAAATTTTTCTGTTATTGATTTGTATTTTCCAATTCTTGCTTGATATAGGATTTTTGCTATTCAACAGTTTGCAGTCTTGAACATTATATGTCAAAATATTGGGTAAGATATATTTTTGTAAATCGCTGTGACCTCAATTATGTGATATTTGTATTGACTGCAGTCTAAATTGCAATATAGACTGCATTCAAAAGAAAATCTAAAGTTCATGAGGTTAACAAGGTTTGTGATCAAAACCATGTTTCATGGTTTAACTGTGGGTGACTGACTGATCTTCAAGTATTGAGTAGATATTTGTTGTTCAATGTGATCTGAAAAACAGTCAAGTGTACAGGAGTGTAGGTTAATGTACAGAAGTGTAAGTAACATCATAGCTTTACCTACTACATGTGAATGTAAAGCAGTAGAATGTATCACTTTTTTTAAATCATTGATCCTATTTGTACTCTACCCCAGCCAGGGTAATGCCAGATTTGACGGATTTTTACACACACAATTAATAAAAAAATGCAATTTGTTCAGGAAACCCCCCAAACTGGAAATAAAAATAAAAAGGACACTTTTGGTCTGAAACTCAAACAATGCAGATTTACTGAAGATCACCGGTGACTCTTTTTCCAATGTTCCAATTTTACTATTTAGAGCCTGAACACAATAATCTCTCAGAACAACGGTCTTCACCCGGCTGCACATGCAAAAATGTTTGTGACGTCACCGTGTCTCTGTCGAAAGTCATTTTTCAATCATCCTGTAGCACATTCAATAGACAAAAAGAGTGAATTAACATGACATGATACGTATTGTACACTGTCAATGTAAAAATATAATGCATACAGTTATTTGTTAAGAATATCCGGAATTAAAATGTTTTATTTACACTTGTGTTCATCTCTCTTGAATACGAATTGTCGAATATACACATATAAATCACAAACGGCATTCACTTACTTTTCCAAAATGGCTGTACACTTCAGAAAATTGTTTTCTAGTAACTAGCTACTGGTGTTTATTGAGACATTTCTAGTCTCGCATGGTACACAACAGTTATATACTTTGTAGTACAACAATAATTGAACTGTAGTAATAACGCATCTAGTGCCCTAGCTTCCTTTCACGTGCTTTCACGTGCCTGTTTGGAATGTATCGGCGCGGCGGGGGCAAGAGGGACCACAACAATAAACCGGTGAAGAAGGTTGAGAGCGACAGCAATAAATTCGCAGAACTTCTGGTATTCGGCTATGCCTGCAAGCTGTTCCGGGACGACGAGAGGGCTCACTTCCACGAGCAGGGCAAACAGCTCATCCCATGGATGGGGGACAAGAACATCCTGATTGATAGGTCGGTTGAACAAACCTAGAGGAATTGTTACCCTAACCCAACTCTCTTAATCTCAGATCTGTCTTCCGAAGGGACCAATCGGATTTTTGCTTTGCAGAAGTCGTAGTTAACGTTTTAAATATAACTGCGACAAAAATAAAGTGGTGGCGAACCATTTATTTACTATAGTTTGTTAATGTCCTTTTGTACTCATCTACCTGCGATGCACTGGTTATGATCAAAGGCACCGGAGTTTACAGTATCATTTTAAGATGCTGCCTTGTCTTCCACCATTCAATCCAATTTAACAGTAACCAGGCTGTACAGTCATGAGATGGCAGTTTTCAAATCCCACTACAAGCCCAGCTTCTATACGGAGATGTTCATCGTTTACAGGCCTACTTACTGTTTCCCAGTCTGGTTGTATAGCATTTAGCGTTTACCATTATTTGGACACCATTCTAGCCTTGGCCCCTTTTACATATTTTTGCAGCATGTGTCATTTACTGTATTGGAAGGCAGCTCTGGTAGATTATTTGCATAATGGAGCAATGCCCAATACATTTAAAAGTCTGTGTTTTCAAACCTCCCAAAAGTGTAATGTTCTTATTCACTAGTTTTTATACCTAAAAGCAAAATCTCAATCTTGAAGCAGGGGTACCCACCCAGCCTGTTTTTGACACATACGGCAATGTTGTTCTAGAGCTTTGGACTATAAAAAGCCTACTGACTAGGTTGTATTCAACAAAGTATTTTGCAAATTATTTATATTTCAATGGAGGCCTATGTGTCTTGGCATATTTGGATTTGCTTTGGTAGCTATTACATGAGAATATTCATGTGTGTGTTTGATGCATTTACTTTTTGGATGTAAACCTAGGAGGAAGTTAAACCAGCAAGTTGCCTCAGAATCTGTTTTGTTATTTATTGCTTTAATTTAATCTGCAGTGTACTGATAATACCTCAGCAAATTCATCCCAGACTGCTACAGTACATCAAATATGTGCATTAAGGTGGTTCACAATAATTACTCAGTCTTGTGCTGATGATTTATGCTCTCCAAGTAGCTGAGTTTTCTTGATTTCACTTGTACCCATTTTTTCTCCCATTCCTAAAATAAAGCCACTTGAACCATGGACTGACATTATATATATATATATATATATTGGCTTTCTGTGGTCTTTTTGAACCGCCTTAATCTGCATGGGCCTGTCTCTGGTTTCCAGTGTATTTGTGTGTCTCTCTATCACATAATCAGCCCTTATTTTCCCAGCAAGTAGCCTAGCCTAAGGCTAAGGGGTCCTGCCTGGCCCCCCAATGCCAACCCCAGCACCCACTTCTCTCTTTCGATGAAGAAACTCTGGAGAGGTGGAAGAGAGGAGCGAACGCAGGAAAATATCGTCCGTTTGGGTTCTTACGGATAGGTATTTATGTGCTCGGGTTTGTGTGGATGTCCCTTTTTTTCCAGATATAGAAGGAATGATGAGTGTTATATGGGGAAAGTTGAACCCTGTAAGGTAAGAGGCGAGTTGTTTCTTTTGTTTCCGTGTTCAAGCAGGTCTGTTGCTGCGTAAGAATGTTCAGAGAGAAATAAGACACTGTAAGCTTGCCAGGAAACTGCACTAGCTAGGCCAATGCTGGGAGTTGTTCAGGTTAGGTTGTCTGAATTGTGACCAGTATTCTTAGTGCCAGTACTAAACACTCCCTCACGAAAGACAGAGGTAGAACGTTTTGTTATTAAAAAAACCCTCTTATTTCTAGGTTTCCACGTTAGTTGGTAAGTAGGTCTACCTCCCTCTCAGTTGGCTTCCTGTGTTCCTCTAACCCCATATCTTCACCCTACAGGTACGACGGGCGTGGTCATTTGCATGATCTCTCAGAGTACGACGCCGGCTCGTGGAACAGAGACTACCAGCTATCCGAGGAGGAGGACAGAATTGAGGCTCTTTGTGATGAGGAGAGGTACCTGGCCATGCACACAGACCTGCTGGAGGAAGAAGCCAGACAAGGTAGGCAAATCGTGGGTTTAGTCTACTGCTGGGCAATGCCTCCTTTCGTAAGTAGTGGAAGAACAGTGGTGAATTAAATATTTCAGGAAGTGCCCATGCATTTCAATAACTCATATTTCAGTCGTTGGGGAGATCACTCAATTCAGGCTCAGCGTTTGCCATCTGTTTCAAATGAAAGGAAGTTCTACCTAGAAAAAGTAAATTAAATGAACACTTCACCACAGTTTCAATGCTACTTAAGGTGCCAGGTGAATAATGGCATAAATTCCCTCAGTTTCACCAGGCATTGGTTCAGGTTTAAGCTTATTTCGATGATGTATTCTCCACCATGCTCACTGTGGCGTTGATGCCCCAAAAGAAATGATTTTCCTTTGGCCTCTTGTTTTTCCCAACAGGAGCAGCTTAGTCACACTGACCCAACCTCTATGGTGCCAACATTTTACTCACATATTTTGCAACATAATTCTGGGTTTAATGTAAATTATATGTACATACAAGATGCAACGTGCTACTAAATATGATGTTTAACCAGAATTTTCTTTTAAATGTATACACTAATATACATTAATCACACATTGGGTCCTGATGAACGAAATATATTAAAGATCAAAATCTTTACTATCCAATGTGTAATTCGTTGAGAAGAAAATGTCTTAACAACTGTTAATGGAAAGAAAAATCACCAACCGATTAAGGGTTATGTTTTTTAATACTTAGAAAACGATGTAAACTGTGTTGGGCCCCCTTTTGTCAATATGCACTCCCGACAATGTCTGGGCATGCTCCTGCTAAGACGGTGGATGTCGTCCTGGGGGATCTCCTCCCAGACCAGGATCAATGCATCAGTCCTCAGAGGTCCTGTACATTGTGGCGCTGCATGGCGGCGTTAAATGCACCGATACATAACGTCCCAGAGGTCCTTGATTGGATTCAAGTCTGGGGAACGTGAGGGCCAGTCAGTGGCATCAATGCCTTCGTTATCCAGGACTACACACTCTGGCCACATGAGGTCAGGCATTGTCCTGCACCAGGAGGAACCCAGGGCCCACTGCACCAGCATAAGGTCTGAGGATTTCAGCGGTCAGGGTATCGCTGGCTAGCATGTGGAGGCCTGTGCGACACTCCAAGGATATGCCTCCTCAGACCATCACTGACCCCCCGCCAAACCAGGCTGGATGATGTTGCAGGCAGCATAACGTTCACCACGGGGTCTCCAGACTCTTTCACGTCTGTCACGTGTGCTCAGTGTTAACCTGCTCTCATCTGTGAAGAGAACGGGGCAACAATAGCGGACCGCACAATTCTGGTGTTCTCTAGCCAATGCCAATCAAGCTGATCTTTGCTGGCCTTTGAGCACAGCTCTCAGGGCTTTCGGGCCCTCATGCCACCCTCATGCTGTCTGTGTCTGACCCTTTGGTCAGAAACATGAGCACCAGTAGCCCGCTGGAGGTCATTCTGTAGGGCTCTGGCAGTGCTCCTCCTGCTCCTCCTCGCACAGGAGCTGATATCGTTTCTACTGTTGTGTTGATGCCCTTCTACGACCCTGTCCAGCTCTCTTCGTGTAACGGCCCGTCACATGGTATCTTCTCCATTCTCTTGAGACTGTTTTGGGAGACTCCGCAAACTTTCTAGCGACAGAAGGTATGGATGGGCCAATCTGGAGGAGTGGACTACCTGTGCAACCTGAATGGGCTGCAGGTACCGCTTCATGCTACCAGTAGCGACAAAGACCCTAGTGAAGATTCAGTCAGGAGCGATAAGGAGGAAGTTATTGTCTGTGGCCACCACCTGCAAAATCATTTCCTTTTTGAGAGTGATCTTGCTGTTGCCTCTCCAGTGTACTTCTTCTCATTTGCACCAAAACAGGTGACATTGATTCACAATCGCTCATGCTTCCTAACTGGACAGATTGATATCCCTGAAGTTTAAATGACTTTGTGTTATGCTTTTTTATCTGCTTTAGCAAGTTTTTATCTTTATCTTAAGTCTTTGTTCTTGTGTTATTTATGGTGTGTTCACAAAATTGGCATTTTTTTTTATTTTGAACCGCTAGCAAATATGTCAGAATCAAAATTGACAGACGCAAGCTTGCAAGTGTGTGCAGAGATAATATTTTCCCAGAATTTTTAAATCCATTTAAATTCAAAGCTGAATATCAAGCCTCTCTGTTTGGTGCTATGCGGCCTTTCCTTTTAGTTCCATCTTCAATTGATTATTGAGATAGGCTGTCTCCAAAAGAGAACTTACTAAATGTAATTTATTTTACTTTGATTTAATTGAGACGACAACGTTTGTCACATGCCTTCCTTAACAGGAACCTCTTTGCCCATAAAGTGGCGGCTGGAATGATTTGTCTTATCTGTCAAACATTTTAGGTAATTCAGCAATATACCATATCACGGTGCAAATGTGGCAAACATTGTTGCATTGAAATAAGTAGACACAGGCAGGAGCTTTTGATGGCTGAACGGTTACAAAGTTTTTATGTCTTGTTTTAGCTCATTTGTTTTAATTCAATTATAACGCGTTACAAGTTAAATCCTAAAAAATAAAAATAAATGTTCTTTAAACTTCAGAGGTACTTTCTTTATTTCTGGCTATTTTGAGTCTATAATCAAACCCACATTTACTGTTGCTTCAGATACTTTTTGTATACGGAGACATAACAGGTATCGAAATTTGCCTCTCATTTGTGATTGCATTGCTATTGTTTTGTGTAAGGTTTTGTTGCAAGGTTTGGGAAATATTCACGTTTTTGTGGCAAAATCATAGTAACGATGGGTAGATGGCCACACTGAATGCCAGTTACCTAGCTACAAGTACTGAGTGGCGCCCCACCGTAATGTCAGCTTCAGTTGGTCAGCCACCGCTGGTGTGACCGCTCCCTCAAACGCTCAAGTCCAAATCACTCACCGAGTTCCACCATATGCCCGGAGAGGTGATATGGAGCAGGAAAACCACTGGAGTTTTGCGGCTATATCTGTGTTAAATTACTTCTGGTAAAATAGAGAAAAAATAATACCAAAAAAACAATAGGATACATGTTTAGCAAAATAAATTGTAGCAGTTCGGTTAGTTTCAATTAGACTTTTAGTTACAAATGGCTCATACATGTTGTGTTTCTGCTAAATTAGCATAATATAGCTCGATAACATTGCAGAAAAAAATCCTCCAAATGTTTGTAGTTGTATTTCATTTTGCATTCAACCATCCCATTCTCCTGTGTTTTGCCCCAACACAGAGGAAGAGTACAAACGCCTGAGTGAAGCTCTCGCGGATGAAGGCACCTATAATGCAGTGGGCTTCCGTTACAGCGCAGACTATTACGACCCTTCTCAACCAACGGAGGAAGAAGATGCCAACAGAGAGATCGGTGAACATGCACAACCGCAAATACATTTATTTAAACCACATATTACAGGGGATTTAAACGTTTCCTTAGGTCACTGAGACGCACATACATAGTTACTGTAGCTCACCTCTTGTAACCACTGAGCAGCTTTCTTTTGACCTGCCCTAAGGGTCTGAGAGAAGAGAAAGCTGGAAATCTTCTGAATTCTTACACACTCACACACATACATACACACACACACACTCACAGCAGACATGAATTCGCTGGTGGAGAGGCTTGCACATTCACTTCAATGAAAATCCTGTGATTAATTCTTTAGCGTGGTAAGCTCCCCAGGGTCACATAACCTACTATTTAAAACCCTGGAGCTCCCCCCAAAAAAAAGAATGTCTTTTTTTTTTAATTGAGAGCTGAATGTGAAGTGGTTTCCTTGCCTGTTAATGACCTGTAAGGTCCAGTTTGTGGCCCCACCCTACCCTAATTCTAATGCACACTTTGTTTTGTCCCAACCTCTAACCACATGAGTACTACACTCGGAAGTATTTTTGGTTGCCCAGAGACCAGCCTGCCCCAGCCTGTCTAAGTATCCACACGTAGTGGGTAACCGGTTGAAAAATCCCTGCAATGAATAAAGTGATGGCCTTGACACATTTTTTTTGTACACGGTGTATTATTCATGAAAGCCTGTCCACCTCACCAGCAAGATTTTTTTAGACCTCGACTCAAAACCTGAGGGACTTAGCTAGTGAGTCTGTTATCTCGTTTGCTGTTATCTCTATATTTTCTTTTGAGTGCACCGCCTATGTCAACTTATGATGGTCAGTTCGACTCCTCAACTGCCAGCCAAACACCGGGGGTGTGTTTCCGAATGGACTGTTAACGATGAGTGGTTGTCAGGACACTCTGCTCGCAGCCCAGGCAGGCTGTCTTCTCTCTCCTCTAAATTGGACAGTCGTTTAGAACACTTGCTAACAGCACACTGTTCTGTAGCTTGACTTCTGTTTCAAAAAAGCCTTAGCGCCCATTTATCAGCCTGCAACTGTAACTGCACACTTCGGTGTCCCTTTCCTCATCCAGGCAGTGCCAAGCTTGCACAGACGCTGTCAGCAGGGGAATTAACTCTGTACCTGTGTCTTTAAATAATTGATCGATGGACAGCACCCTACTAAGGCCCTTCCTCCCTCAGCAGATGGTTTAGTACTAGTATGTGAGTGTTGCCCTCCTCACTGTGTCTCCTGACCTAGTGCTGCCGTGTGTGGCATTCGGACGGCCGGAGATGGTGGTCGTCGCCCTGGCAGTAAGTGAGTTCCCAGCAGGAGCCTGTTGTTTGGCTATGATGTGGTGTTGTGGAGGCCGGACCACGCCTCGGATGACTGGAGCGGCCTGATTTTAAATCAGCACAAACAGTGGCGTCCATTAACAGCAACGAGGGGCAGGACTAATCTAGTCTGGGGTTTTTTGGCTGCCTTTGCATGAACCAACGTGTACAATTTGAGCGGCCTTTCCGGCTGACCTGCGGGCCTGTTATTTCACAATGAGGGGATGGGGGGGGATGCTGTAAATAATTGTGACAAGGACTGCTGCCTCCCGGGGAGAGTAAGTTATTTTGAGACTGTGAGTGCCTCAGAACCATTGGCCAAATAAGAGTGTGTGAAGTAAGGAGACGTTGAGTGGTCGTTGTGTGTCACGGTGACTGTAGGGTGAATTCTAAAGGCTCTTCTCCATGTCTCTGACCTTGTGGGCTTTACCCGTTCAGAAGAATCCGAGGCGCAGGAGAGCGAGGAACCCTTTGTTGCACCTCCGGGCCTGGCGATTCCTCCTGATGTGGAGCTGGTGAGTGCCCCCCCCCTCCCTTAATGCTTCATGCTGTAAACTGCCCAATGGACCACTTGGACTGGGAATCAGTTCATCGGGGATATAGCCAAAATAATCGGCATCCCACAGTTTTGTGCGTTAAGAAAAAGAAAAGGCTCCTAGAAATATCCTATGTGGTTCCAAAATGGCAAAACTGTACTGAAGAGAAAGATCAACAAATGTCCGCCATATCTGGAACAGTCTTCAGGTGGTATGCATAGATGTGTCTTAATACAATATTCAAATGAGTACACAAGGTGAACGTCAAAGGGTACACCACAAGATGCAAACTATTAGTAATCCTAGAATAGAATGAAAATAATTTACTAAACTTACCATAAAGAGCTTGTGGACAGATGAAAGGAAGTTTAACCTTAGGGATTCTGTGGAGAGAAACCTTAATTGATGTCCACCTCCTCATCTAAGAGAAAATGGGAAGGTATTGTTATGCCTTGGGTTTGAATCGGGTGATACTGGAACTGGCTGTTTACAGCACCAGGATGAAGGTAGAGATCTGAGGCATGTATCTCAGCCTGCCTGGGCGTAGCACTTAGCTGTGGTGTATGAACCACGCCGCTGATGTCCCTCACTGGTTCAGGAGTCAGTGCTGCTGTAGTTTGTTAACCTATATCAGGGCCTGTACAAATGATGTGACAGAACAACCCTAACTAACCAGAAACACCTGTCATGCCAATTGTTTAAATCATTATGAAGGGTATGCACACACACACACATGCGCACACAGTTATTCATTAAAGACACATGTGACACTGCATTCATCTAAAATGCCCACGCATGCCTTGTTAAATCTTTACAGCTGATTATTAAAAAAAAACATCTTGTCCTTGTGAAGAGATTTTAATTTGGTCATGAGATAATTTGCCAATAAGTCAAACCTGGCACCATTCAATATCGGAATGATGAATTCAGCAATGTGGTTGTTTTCCATTCTTATTGTAAGTGGGAGTGAACATGAATAGGTTGGTTTTAACATATTCACATTGGAAACGTACCAGCTTTTCTTTTTCTATGTGTTTTTCTGCCTTAAAGTACATCTGTGGAATTGGGGTCAGGGGTTGGCAGGGGAAAGGTGCTCACCCAGCATGTGTGCCAAAAGACACGTCCTAGTTCAGCCAGTAAAAAAACCTAATGTCTTGACTGATTTTAAAACTTAACTGATTGAGGCTAAGAAAATATATATTTTTTCTTAACAAATACAGGTTTTTAGTTTGTGATCTGATTTTTTTTGTCTTATTAGCCATTACAAGGCGTACAGTGTTATCACAAGACTTGGCTCACGGTAAAGATATATTGAGTGTTTCAACTACTTGTGCTTTTCTGAGGTAATGTAAAGATTGTCACTTTGTTATGCTGTAGGCCAATGAGAGTTTTCCCAGCCTGTTTTCTGGCTTCTATTCATAATGTCAGTGGTATTAGTCACTGCAGAAGTTGCTGCTCTCCCCAGTGCTTGGAGGCCCTTAATGCAATAACTGTGTGTGTGCAGAACAAGGCTACTACATATTTAAGACTCAAGCATCCAGTTTCCAAAGGTCTTTATTTATTATTCAGGATCTTCATTCTGATCACATTTGTTATTTCCATGGTTTTTGCAGACGCTTAGGGTCGATTACCAGAATGATTCATCATTGAAACTACAATGTTGCAGTGAAAAATTAATTATGTATCACTTTAAATCCCAATGATTTACATCTTGCTTGTATTTAGTCAATTATTGATTAAGTGAAGAAGCCATTAGGCAATAGCAGTAGTGGAACAATGAATCGGCCCCACCTAGAATGAACTGGCACAAAAAAAAACTTGTTTCGTTATAGCCTATTTCTCTTGTGCATTAGTGTACATTTAAAGTTTGTATAAGAATATTCTAGGACCGTTTGTATAGCTGCTTCCTTTCTCTTTTCAGCCGGCAACCACTAAAACCCACGCCATCATTGAGAGGACGGCCAAATTTGTGTGCCTGCAAGGGGCCCAGTTCGAGATTGTTTTGAAAGCCAAGCAGTCTGGCAACTCACAGTTTGACTTCCTGAACTTCGAACACTACTTGAACCCCTACTATAAACACATCTTGAAGGCCATGAAGGAGAACCGCTACCTCCCCGCCACCACCAAACAGGAGTCCCAGGGTGAGTGGAAACCCTGTTGTGTCATGTAAGCTTGGTAACAGAAGCCAAGGCAGAGAGGCACGAATAACGTGACTTTGCTGTAATCTCCATCTTTTCTCACCTCATGCATGACTCCCATTACTATCTATACCCGTCATTAGTCTTACAAGTGAACACGTCACCTGTCCCTTATTTCAAAGGAACGTCTCTAACACAATAACTAAGGGTACTAGTCGATGAAACGCATATGCTTTTGTAAACCAATGGGACTTGGTGGGGGTATTACAACCATGAATTAACACACATGTAATAATTACCTGTATCAGTTACAGCCAAATATCTGGTTCGTTTATCAGTTGGCGATCAGCTCCTGTATTGCTTTTAGTATTCACAGGCAGTGCCATATTTTCCTCTTCCGCTCTCTGGCAACTCTCCGGCAGGTCTCTGGGAATTTCCCCGGCGGCAGTGACATATTTTCAGGCTTTCCATGTTCACCCATAATGCAGTTGATAACTGTGGTCCTTCCTGTCGCGTTTGGCCCTCTGCTTTATTCCATACATCAGTTGAAACCGTGATGTCCCGGTGTGTTGTGTGAGGTGTTGCCCTTCAGATCATGAGAAACCCTGACATGTGTTTTCCACTGAGCCTTTTTTCCTTTCGGCTGTAAGAATGCTTTTCTTGAGAACCTGCTGAGGTATTCTAGGGGTCTGTTCCCATAAGGGTTGTAAAGTGGTCTACGGATGTGTTGTATATGTTTTTTCAAGGTATTCCGTTTAGTTAATGTCAGCTGTGGGCCATTATCAGTCACTAGGCCGGTAGTATATCCCTCCTGGCTGACAACAGTACTGAGAAAGCTTATCACTGTAACAGCAGCAGCATTTGACATGAAAGCATCCTCTGGCCATTTTGTGTTGTAGGCTGTTTGAGTTATAGCAAACCTGCAATCTGGATGACCAGTCTCATAAGAATTGTTCAGAACAACACTGTTATTTTGTGAATTTGACAATAAAGACTTTGACTTTTAAATAGGCCGACATAGTCCATGGCAACCTACTGTACATTGGGAAGAGCAACTAAAATCGATGGTGAATCTGGGAACGTTCTGGTTGCCTTAGCGACTGGATCTGTGCATTTATAGCCCACAGTACCGTACTTTTTGGTTTTTGTTTGGCATCTTTGAATGTTGACTGGCATAAGTAGTCTGTGGTTGCCTCTGTCAGCTCATTCCTGGTTTGGAAGTATGGCACCATGTCTGTAGGTGGGCTTTGGGACGTAGAAGGACACTCATTGGCAATGTCTTGGACGTCGCTAAGTACTTTCTCCGCTCAGAGCAGGTAAAGAAAGGGTCAGTTAAGTAGAAACAGTGGCTACTACCTCAGGCCTGTGTCAATGGTAAAGTCATTGTGAGGCAGGGGCAGACATGAAAGGAATTCTACAGCATGACTCTCAGATCCTGGCCTGTAGGTGATGTCATACACTGTAAAAACCAATGTCAATGGGATTCCATTAATTATTGTTATTCAATGCATTCCATCGTCTTTTTATAGTTACTTTGGTGTCCGTCATGTTTCCCTAATTCAAATGTTTTTTTGTGGCCCACACTTCGCTCCTATTTAATGTGAGGTGTTTTCTAAATGGTGTATTCCTTTTAATGTGCGGTGCTCTCATACGTTCATTCTACTAGCTTGAACTTATTATTTGGGCGTCTTAACAAAAAGTGTCACTCAAGATCCAGTAGAACAGAGACAATGTGTTGTATTGTGTCTAACGGCATTAACTGAAAAGTCTGATTTATCTATCTGGTGTTAGAATTTGCACCGGGGTGTTAGAGGCGTGACCCTGCAGGATTGTGTGTCTCAATATCTGGGAAATGGAGCGATACGCATGGCACAGAAACCTGAGACCGTTCTGACACCATTGTCTTCACACTTGGTGAATGGCTATAAGACTTAAAACCTTGCTTGAAGTTCAAGCTCTCACAACCGGTACATGGTTTTGTTGTTCGACATTGCTTTAGTAGACAACCACCTCAGAAAACATGCTAGGAATCAGAGAGCAGCTTCTGTGGGACAGAAATGGTTTGTCAGTGCCTGCAACCGTTTCACCGTGACTACATTTGAGATAAGAACATTTTGCCACATGAAAAACACATATTCTCCTTCATACACGTCTTCTCCGTTCTTCCGTCACTCATCACATCCCATCAGTCATCTCTTCCCATCACTATCCATCCCAGTCACATACCCGGACCTTTTGTGGGTATAAGCGAGGTTCTACAACAAAGAGAAGGAATTCCACATAATGTATGGGTTAGTTAGTGTGGGCGTCTTAGAGAACACTATACACTACAACAGATTGCATTAAGAGAAGCAAGGACTTAAACCACATTTCTTCAATATCTTCCTATAGACTCTGATGATTCTGATGATACTGGGGATGGGTACTACCTCCACCCCAGCTTGTTTGCTCCTAAGAAGAGCAACCGCCTTGAGGAGCTGATGAAGGTAAGTTATTGTGTGTACACTTTGTAGCCCAATATACTTTCCCTGTGGGTTTCTTTTATTGTAGATACATTGGGATGATTTGATATGAGAGAGGAGTATTGTTAAAAACACTTGTGGAAGCTCCCAAGATATTGCTTTGGTCTGTTTTATTTAGACAATCTGTGGAAGGAGGAAAGTGACCATACAACCACGCAATCTGAAGCCAATTCTGTTGCAATTATCCCCCATCCATGGAGGGTTTGCCCGTTGAAGCCAACCGGCATTTAACATTTTTCTAAGGTTTAAATATTGGCTAATTTCTCCATGGTTAGATTTGTAATGTTTAACATCCTGTACGCAACTGAATTAATGGCTCATTACTGTTAAATTGTTATAATCCTTGGCAGGAGTAGGCAAATCCACACCTGTGTGGTACAAAATACAAAATACAAAATATTCTGTTTCCACCTGGTAGTTGGTTGCACTTACCTGATGTCCCTGGTCTTAATCAGTCCTTGATTAGAAAGATATGAAGTAAAACAAACATCTTTATTCATAGTTGGGCCTGGATTTCAAAACCTCTTGCTTAAAACAGTATTTTTTTTAATGTTTATTTCTATTGGTTGGTTGAAGAGAAGCTGCCATCATATGTTTTTCTCCTTCCAATTCTTGATTTCATCATTGGCTATGAACCCCATTATTAGTGTTTTATTTATTTTGTTCTGAAATAAATATGTATTGAACATTATGAAATATTTAAAAATGTTATTGTTAAGTTTTGAATAATATCCAACAATCATTTTTATTATGATCAGTTGTTTTTGAAAATAGTTTGATTGTTAATATTATTTCCTGGTCTTGGACTGCTCTAGAGAGCCCTGTGTAGCCTGTCTGTTGCTGCTGACTTTGGTCTTCACCAAATCCCGTGTTTTAGCCCCTCCAAGTAATGGACCCAGACCATCCACTGGCAGCGCTGGTCCGAAAAGCAAAGCTGGAACAAAACGGCGGTGCCATTGCCGCTGCATCCACCTCCATGGTGACTAAGCCAGAGGAAATGCCAGCAGAGGCTGCTGTGTCCACCACAACGGCTGCTGTGTCCACCACAACGGCGGAGTACCCAGCTGACCGTGAGTGAAGCTTTTCACAGTCTCACTGGGCAATTGTGAAATCCAATACCTAAAGATGGGTCGTTTTTGTTTCAATGGGACGTCTTCATATCAATTTGAACCTGGTCCACTTCATTTAATTCCCAATTACTTTTAAATTCCCTATGTTGAGTCTGCTGGTGGCATCCATGTTAAATAGTGCTTAAATAATGAAGAAGAAGCAATACCTGCCACATCTGGTGTCTGCTTCTAACACCTCTGAGAGGGCAAGCACATGTTCAACTCTATATTGCAGTTTGTGGTACGGTCAATTCTGATTGAATGCGAGGCTGACCTTACTTGACTTAGGAGTTATCAAAGGTGTTTGGATCCTGCAAGATAATTATTCACACTACACCAAAGATATCAAATGTATAGTTGAATTATGTCCTAGGAAGATAGCGGTGGTGAGAGAAACAAAAGGCTACATGGCCCTCATGAGCAGATGTTTCATCCTGCCTGGGAGAGCACTTTGATGAACCCCCCATAAAGACAAAATGTTCCCAGTAGAACACTTCTATTAAAATGAAAGTCAGCACTTTGAGCCTTTTAAAATTCTGAAATGTCCTAAGGTTCAAGAACCCAACGGGGCAGCTGCTCAAAAATTGGGACTTACCAGCCGGATAAGGATTTAAATGCTGTTTTAATTCTTTTTTTCTTTTTTTTTTTTTTAATCTATTAGCAGTCTGTTCTTCAGCCTAGGTAAGGGTGGCTGGTGTATGGTATTGAGCCCAGCGTCTACCCCTGTTAGAGCCTAGTTTTGTTATCTATTAAACTTCAACCTAAATTATACTTAGAAAGGAATCTGCCAACTAAAATAGTAGGATTTTTTTTTCCTGAATGAAGTAAAAGGTACTGGCCCAGTACCAAAATGTATGCCCAACCCAATATATTAGTAAATCTAATTAAGAGTTAAGCAAAATTCTATTAATATTCTAGGAGAGACCAACTGAAGGTGTTGCTCCTTTAATCTCTCCCACCTAATGAAGCACTGCATTTGCAGTTCCTAAAATCAACTTGGCCTGCACAGGTGAAGGACATCCTCACGTATGAGGTAATCAGAACAAGTGATGCCAAGTGAGTTGAACTGACGATTTATTAAGTGATAATGAATACCACACACTTGCTAAAGTTGTCATTGCAAAGAGTGTGTCTATTTAATCTACATTACATAATATCATTAAAAGATTCAGATCATACCTAGAAAACTCTGTAAACAAAGGACAAGGACAAAAAACTATATTGGATGGCGATGTTCTTTGGGCCCTCAGAATGCACTGCTTTAAAAACAGATTCTGCAGTGGACATCACGACATGGGCTCAGGAACATTAACGAAAACCAGTGTCTGTGAACCCAGTTTTTCGCTGCATCACAAATTAAGTAGGCTCCTCAGTAAAAAGGTCTGGGTGCTAAATTGGCCTGCAGTCCAGACCCCTCACCCATTGAAAAAAGAATTCTGGAAACGTGGTTGTAGTTTGGTTGTCATTCATTGTTTCTAGACTTTCGTCCAATTATCTATCCTTTATTGTTAGAAACTCTCCTGTCCCCATTGTGAAATTCTTTAGCAGCATCCTTTGCGTCTCTCACCAGGCTTCCACTTAGAATGAGTAATTGAGATGGTTACACACATGCCAGCTTCCTTAGAATAACACATTTTAATTATTTGTATTATTATTCACAAACCTATGTAACAGAGAGAACGTTTTAGATTCATATGTAAATGCTGCATAGAAGTATTGCGGGTGGTGCTTTATGTGTGTGACAGCCACAAGACAGACAGAACACAGCTAATGCCAGGCATTTTTTCACTCATTTCAATAATTCTGTTCTTTTCAGCTTGTTGCATTTTAAAAAGTAGAAATAAAATCAGTTGGTTGAGCAAAAGAGACATGCTGATCGAACATGGGAAGCTGTTTCCCACAGACATACTTTCACTTACTGAAAAATAACTGATATGATGTACACTAGTTCGGAGCTGTCCGTGTTAAAGTTTGAGATAGTTTGTGAAGTGTCTGCAGCACTGTTGGAGTGGGATTTGGACCCTGCAGCTCATAGAGGGAAAGCTTATTAACACTGTTTTCTGTAGCTGTATGACTCATTACACTGAAGACATTTCTTTCTTCCAGAAGTTCAATAATAAAAATGTTCTATCACCAGAGGAGGTCAATGTTGATCAACTTGGGAAATTCAGCTTGCTCAATACTTTTCTGTGGAAACGGGTCAGCACAGACTTTATTAAAAACTGATTTTAACCATTTTCTTTCAAGGCGCTCTGGAACATTGGTGATTACTTATAGAAAAAGTTGTCACAAAAGCAGCCACTCTTTTAATACTGAATGCTTGAAGAGCATCTTAAAATATTTACTCCACAGTAGGAGCGACAGTGCCACTGTTTGTTCCTCGTATGTACATTGTAGTTTTTTGACGACACAGAAGTAGTAGGGATGACAGGAGCAATGTTTGTTATTTTGTGTGGACAGTAACGTGAGCAGTGTTTTTCTGCGGTCGTACCTTTTTGGATTCCCGTTTTGAAGGTTCTTAACTGATTTTGTTCAATGATGTTGTTTGTTGAAATACTTATCCTTAACATTTTGCCTGGTGGTTCGTTTTCAGAGCTACAGTGGTCTGTTTTGGATGTGCTTACTAATTCCATTCTCCTCACTTGACAGCAATGTTGACATTTTTGAGCTGAACGTCTCTGGGAAAAGTCCAAAGCTGTTAGTCCGGGTGCCTCAAGGATGTGTTTGCTGATCTTGAATGGCTTGCACGCACGCCTAATAATACAGTTTATCTAGACTAGTGCATTGACACATAATGGGCAGTTCGCTCTTTGCTTGACCCAAACACAGAAATACTTCCTCTTTTATTCAACTCTTATTCAGCGCCTCTTCCTAAAAGGCACAAGAACACCAACTTTAACTTTAGCTTGTCATTTTAAATAATCATAAATAACCTCTTTCCCGTTGCTCTGGAAACAGAGAAATTGTCCAGCGCTGGGGAGATATGACTCCAACTGAGTGTGCTGATTTGTCTTAATTAGTGGGACTGGACAAGTTCCTCTGGGTGGGAGAGAGAGCCTCCAACAGTGTTGGCACCACCACAGCATGGCACTGCCATTCATTTTAATGCACTGGCTTAGAGAAACAAGATGATTTTGGAGAGATTTTGCTTTCTTTAGAACCAACGGGTTTCAGTGTGTGTTGCCTGTTCTTTGGGAGAATCCCTTTAAACTCTGACTGGAGAGGATGAAAGGCACAACAGTAATAGATTGCTCGATGTGATCCTCCAGTATCTTTCAATGAGGCATGTATTGAATGAGAATACAAGATACGTTTAGACTGGTTTTGTGCTATTCTTAACTTTCCAGTTGTGCAGCATTCAAGCTCTTATGATTACCTCTACATTAAGAATAACATTCGATTACTTTTAATATCTATAATATCCTCCAGGTCAAATGTGTCTATCGCATGTTTGTATGGTTTCTCCGAATCCTGCAGTATAAGACCATGTTTTACATTGCATTGGGTTTGTGGATTATTTCATGAACGTAAATATTTCCGGAAAATTATTAAATCATTTGTGCCGGTTTTACAAATGAGTAAAGCGTCTCGTTAACATGCACACATAGAAAGTGATTCAGTGATTTTATTTCAAAAACATGCCTGCTCCAGCTTAATTGGATCCAGAATTGTGCTGTGTTCACCCGGGATGCTGCCCATCTAGGCAGAGTTGCAGAGAAAATGCCATATCTCAGACTGGCCAATATAAAGATGGAAAAATAACACACACTGGACAGAGGACGATTGGGGAAAATGGCCTGCATATCGGAGTTGCTTCATCCCTGTTGTTTATTATTTATTAAAGCTGATTGTTGAGAACCATCTATTTCTCAAACTAGACACTCTGTATTTGTCTTTTTGCTCAGATGTGCACTGGAACCTCCCACTCCCTCTTTTTATTCTGGTTAGAGCCGGTCTGCGCTGTTCTGTGAAGAGAGTAGTACACATTGTTGAACGAGGTCTATAGTTTCTTAGTAAGTTTGCATGGAATAGCCCTCATCTCAAGAATATTCTCACGTTTTTTCCGAAGAAAGTTCTTTTTTTATGGCCATTTTAAGCATGTAATCTAACCCACAATTGCTTATGCTTCAGATACTCAACTACTCTAAAGAGGACCCATTTAATTGCTACTTTAATCAGCACATCAGTTTTCAGATGTGCTAACATAATTGCTAAATGGTTTTCTAATGATCACAAAGCTTTTTAAAATGATAAACTTAGATTAGCTAACACAACACAGAACTAATGGTTCGGATTATGGACCTCTGTACGCCTTTTTAGATATTCCATAAAGAATCTGCGGTTTCCAGCTTTAATAGTAATTTCCAACATTAACCATGTCTACACTGTACAACATGACCGGTTTGTCGGTGGGTCAGTGCTGGTCTGGGGAGGCACATCTTTGGAGGGTCCCACAGACTTCCACGTGCTAGTCAACGATATCCTGACTGCTGTTAGGTATCGGGATGAAATCCAGGCTAGGGTTGTGCAAACCCCACAGATTCACCAGATGATCCCACAGATACCAAATTCTTTCAAATTAATATTCCACATTGTTGTACATGCTGACACATGTTCAACATTCAAGTTTAAAGTTTAAGCTACATTTGACAATTGTCACTTACCTAGTGGTTAGAGCGCAACCTAGATACAGCATGTGTACACACTACTACATCTGTATTAAAGACCTGTTTTACTGTTGTAATAGTAATAAAATGTTGTTTTATACCTACATCAGTTCAAAACTACAAAAAAAAACGACAAAACTACATCTTACTGCCGAATGATCCGAAGTTAAAATGGTCCATGGAAACGTATTAGAAATAACACATCACAGGTAGAGGCCTGTGTTGAACTGGAAATACAATAAAAAAATACAAATAATTCACAACGAAAAAAACATTTTAAACCTTAAACCTTACCTTGAACACTACACCTTCCTTTTTTATTATCTACAACAGCATCGGTAATGTTGTCCCCCATAAATGATGCCATTCCACCCACCTCAGGCTAATTAGGGACAATTATTTAAATGTCTGTTCTGTGGATTAAGTAGAGCGAGGAGAAAATACATTGGCAAAGAATTTTATAGGATTTAATATGCTTGTTCAGTGTTTGGAATTGGACGTCCACCTTGTACCAATCAGTGTAATTTAGTGGATTTATGGAACGGATGTACATACTAACAGATCATTAGGGCCCCTCCAGGTGATATTCTGGATGACTATTCTGGTATGAGGTCTTTTCATCCATTCACCCACTAACACTCCTCTGCTTAAGTACTATGTCCATTAATCTGTGTCAGCCACCCATTTTTAAACAATTTCTCGCCCCCACTTGCCCACGCTCAATGGCCACTAATCTTTTTGTGTCGCGTGTATCTCCCATTTACGTAATTTATTCATCCTAGATACACTTTTGTAGAGGGACACTTTTGAACTGTGGTGTAGCAGAGGGAAGCCGGATACTACCAATCATTGTTTCTCCGCAGAGCAAGCTGTTACCCTGCTGGCCATTCACTGCTATGCATATATAAAGTGGCCTGTTTTGTTAGCCTGCAGATGAGCCCCCTTGTTCGCAGTCCAACCTTATGTTGCGCGAAACATTTTGGTTCCCACTTTCAGACCAACACAGGATACTCTGAAATCATTTTTGTAATTCTATTCTATCCTCCCCTGTATGTTCTGGATTGCAGCGCTTAAGTTCTGTGATGTAAGCATTTCCCCAGACATAAACTGGCTTGATAAGTATTGATTGGAGACTGGCTTCTTGAACCCAAACAATACAGCAGAGAACTGTTTGTGGGCATGACTGTACTCAAGAGGCTGCCTATGAAAATTATTTCCATTTGAATGGCTGCAGAAGGAGCAGCGTTTTTATACCTGAAACTCATGGTTTACAGAGGAAAAACAGACCTTTGTGTCAGACACACCCGAGGTCACTTGCCAATATTTCATAAAAGCTATTAAAACAAAAATACCGATTAAGTGTTTGTATGTGTAGGAATAGTATTAAAAGTCTTAATAAAATGTCCTATGCTCGCCGGTTGGAGATCAAAATTGAAAAAGTTATTTTGGTTTATTCCTCAGTACGTGTCCATCTTGGATTTTGAGATGTCCCCTAGTTAATGTTCATATAATTTAACTAGTCTTAGGATATTGCTTATTTTTTTGAATCATTTTGGGATCCCATGAGGGCAAAAACTATTTTGAGGGCAAAAACTATTTTGACCTCAACCCGTTGTGTATTGAACATGTATTTTACTGATGATTGAACCTAAAACAGCTGGAATCTATCGGCTCATCCAGGGCTATGCCATGCCAGACCGATCCTGCAGAAAACTGCTTCAGAAGGAGAATAGCATTTTTATGTGAACTGGGGTAGCATATCTTCTGTGGGGTCTTTGTTTAAATCCTCTCAAAACTCCTATACGTTTTGTTTTCAGAAAACTTATTTGCTTTGCCAATCTGTGCTTTCTGAAAATAACTCCTACTTACTGCGTAGTACGTGAAAATGTGCAATTTTTGCGCAGAGCAAGATCAGCTATCTCCCATTCAATTTTACCACCTTCATAAGTAACACCTAACTGTTGCTGGTTGTCACCTAGTCTGTAGGTGGTGCTGGCATTATGTTTTACTATGTTAATGGAAAATGGAATAAAAAGGAGTAGATACAAAGAGTATGCACTGAATTGAGTTTAATGACTTGCAATACTGAGATTTTGAAGTAAACACATTCATTTGAATATTTAAGAACTAGAACTGAGTTGTTACTTCATGAAACATGGAGATACGACTAGCTAGCCAGCTATAAACTATATCAATTAAAAGTGGCTTACCTGGCAATTCCTTTACGTGAACCCATTAACATGATGGGTGATACATTTAATAACTTGATATTCTTGAAAACACCTTTTTTTTTTTTTTTTTTTTTTTA
>JACXGK010007153.1:0-26180 GCA_016801125.1 Novumbra hubbsi | reverse complement strand
GTCGGTGTGTAGTTTAGTTTACCATGTACCCAAGCTGTCGGTGTGTAGTTTAGTTTACCATGTACCCAAGCTGTCGGTGTGTAGTTTAGTTTACCATGTACCCAAGCTGTCGGTGTGTAGTTTAGTTTACCATGTACCCAAGCTGTCGGTGTGTAGTTTAGTTTACCATGTACCCAAGCTGTCGGTGTGTAGTTTAGTTGTCTCTCTGAATGTGTTTTGGTGTTTGACATCTCCTCCAGTTCACTGCTACACCGGGTGGAACCAACGAAAAGGAGCAAGCCTCTCATGGTACAAACCAGCCTCTCCTCAGAGCACTGTGACCTCGACTCACATCTGACCATGTAAGTCTGTGTTTAGGAAGGAAGCCAATTTATCTGATAAAAATGTGTCTTACACGATCAGAACAAACCCACAAGTCTTGACAATTCTACGAGGTGACGCGTATAAATTTTACTTAGGCTGAGTCTGATTGAGGAGGATGAGGAAGAGCCCGATGAAGACTTTGAGAGTGACCCTTCTTCTGAACATGACTCAGCCTTAACACTGGTACAACACCTGCACACCGAGATTATTTCTTTTTGGTCCACTGATCCCATCATAGACACAATTTCTCTGTTTTATTTTTCTGCCTGTTGCTTTCCCCTCCGTTGTTTCCAGCCATCCACTCGTCGGTCTACCAGCTACTTGGAGGACTTGTTTCAGTGACGGAAGGACGCATCGCAGTGACATGGGAGAAGCACTTGACAAGATTTGGAGTTGCGTTGGGTGTTTTGTTGCCCTTATTTGTAAGCCCTGCTTATAAATGTATTTGAACATTGACTGAGGATAGGTGCTTCAATATTATGAATGTGGTTCAAAGAAGCCATGCGAACTGTTGTTATTGCTCCTGTACGAAGTGTGTGACACATGGTGTTTCTGTTGGGTTCCATGACTTCTGTTTCCAACAAGATGGCAGGGTTTGTAGGAGCATGGCACTGTTACGATTTGCTTACTTTCTGCTTTTCTCTTGTAGTTTTTGTTGTCTTATTTTATTAACCACAATCACTGCTGTTTTGGCATTTTGGTCATTTCAACTGTTTGCAGTTCAACTTGGAGAATTTTTTTCATGTCATTAAATTATAGGAGGTTTAGTTAAATAACTTGTGTCTGGTCATTAACTCTGCCCTGTCTACCTGTCTGACCTTCTCCCATATCAACCTTCACATGCACTCCGCTCTGGTGCTGTGGCCTACCTCATAACCCCGAAGTCCAAGCTTAAAAGCTTTGGTGATGGGGCATTTTCAAGGGTTGCTCATAGGCTCTGGACCTCTCTCCCTAAAACCACCCGTGACTCTGAGACTATCCCAGTTTTCCAACAACGCCTTAAGACTAATCTGTTTAAAATTGCCTTCCCATAGCTAGGCACTATCCTATTCTCTTTTTTCTTTTGTTTATTTATGTTGTTTGGTTCCTTGTTCATTCTTGTAAAGCGTCTTTGGGTCCCTGAAAAGCGCTATACAAATATAATTTATTATTATTATTAATAACATGTTTATTTCAACATGTTTCTTGTCGTTAGGCTTTAGGTTAAAATGCTAGAAGTCATACTCTGAAAGGCAATATCAACTTTTGGCGCCACGGATGACGTGAACCACTGTTTTGGTGAGTCATGTGACTACCTGATCTCCGCAATTTTCGCGCCACTGCAAAGACACGCCTTTGTTAACAAATATACGCAGTTTGATTGGTGCGTGGAGTCGAGAGACTCGCGCCAGTTTTTGCAGTGGGACCTCCAGCTATCTGAACGAGTAGTCTCCCGTTGCCGAAACAAACAAAAATTGTTCTAAAAAGTGTTTATTGAGGTTTAGGGAAAGTCACATTACCCTGATTTTCGACATTTTTAATCTGCAAGTATGGCTCCTAAGGATTATTTGGCAGAGAAAGGTACAGTAGAGTACTAATTTCTAGTAAGTTTAGCTAACTATAACGTATACAGGTACCGTAGTTAGTGACCATACCTAGCTGTGTAACTTCCTATGCACGTAAATGTGATCGTGGACGGAAGGGCAATAAGTTAACATTTTAAGAACTAGGGTTACTCGGACGGGTACGTTATTACGTTAGGTATTAGATTGTACACACAATACAAGTAACAGGTGGTGTAGTTCATCGTCAGCTATGCTATTTGACTTGTGAAATGCTAATGTTAACTAACCAACTAAGACTATATTTTAATTTGCGATCTTTTTGTGTTTTTTTTAACACTAACTAATGTTAAGGTTAAAAGTAAATGTAAACTCAAATATTGCATATTTTTATGTCAGGTTTTCTGCTCATTCAAAGACGTTACCGATTCAGGTAATTGTTAGTTAGTTACCATACTAGTTAGTTGTTTTACAGGCTTAGTCGTCTCTGTACTCGGCAATATGTCTACTTTGAGCGTTTCTGGCATGAAATAGACAACCAGACGATATATGGTTGCCTGTGGCTGTACCTAACTTCAGTTCTGAGTAACCCGGATGGAAATCTTGTCATGAGGACAAAGAACTGCGAGCGAGGAGCACATGGTCCAGGGGTTGATTGTGCAGAATGGTTGCCCTTGTTGCGAGCAATACAACAAATAGCCAACATTAATCGAGAAGTGTTATTGTGAAATGTCGTACATAACTTTCCCTTCTAACAATTAAATAGAGTAGAATTGAAATAAGTGGCAGGCTAATTGTTAGCTACGAATCCATAACTACGCACTCGTCAAAGCGACGGTTCTCATCCGCGGGAGGTTGCTTTGTTTGTGACAGGCTGTTGTGCTTTGGCGTGATGTTATCATTTCCCATCACGTACTTGTAGTGCTACTTTGGGTAGACGGTTATTGGTTTAACGTCCACAATAACGTTGTAGTAAATTCGAGCATTGTTCATCAAAATGCTGACCCTGAAATCCAGGCATGTTTAGAAGCGATATAATAATCCCCCAGTTTAGGTGGGACTATTTTACGTGCGGAGGATTCTCGGCTGTGACCAGACTCAAAAGCCATGTGCTGCTTGTTTACAAAAACATTCCGAATGCAGAACATTGTGGAAGACATATATATTTTGCCTCGAATGATTAAGTACGTATATTGTGGAGCAACATATCGGTTTTGTTTTGACCTTTCAGAACAAGAATTGTCTCTAGTTAAGGTTAGTATTCATCGTTAAAATAGTGTGGTTGCTACCCAAAAGATGGACGCCAAGTTAGCAGGATGGCGTGCTTTAACGTTTAACCATTGTTGCAATGATTCGGACGGATCCATTTTTAGAGGGGGAAAACATTGGTGCCCCTAATCTGAATTAAAGGGATAGCACATTACCGTAATTATTCGTGACTCATCGATATTCTGAGGCTGTTTTGCCCATCGATGGGAGTCGTTAGAGGTCAACATGAGCCCCCGACTAAAATGCTGCTGTTTACTTCAGGTTTAACTTGTATCTTATTACCTCAGACAAAACTTTGAAAAATCTTGCGAAATTGCCAGTTTAAGTTGACATTGTTTACATTATCGAGCCTGAATATACCCACGTGCCCCCAGCCTTGGCTCAGCCAATGAGAATCACAATCTTGAGTTTGACAGTTTTCTTTTTCCCTCAGAGAAATGCAAGACGTTCCTTCAAGAGTTTTACAGTGAAGACGACAATGGAAAGAAGGTTTTCAAGTACGGTGCTCAGCTTGTGAGTATTTAAGTCACCTGAGAACCAACCAGTCTTTTAAATTACCTGAATGCCAATGTCGATCAGTGCCCAAATTAATCGTCATAGAGCCGGAAGGCAGCCATCTTACTTCCCTGCCCCACCATGCTGAATAGTTGAATGAGCGGGTCTTCTTGATTATAAGGCAGTATTTTTGCAAATGCTTAATGTGCACGAGCACTAGTAGTCACGTGCAGATAATGGCTATGTGGAGTCTGGTGTGGCCACTGAAATATTCTGCAGTACCTGACACGGACTCTGTGGTCTGTAGGTCGCCTTGTCCCACAGGGAGCAAGTGGCCTTGCAGGTGGACCTGGACGACGTGGCTGAGGAGGACCCGGAGTTGGTGGAGAGCATGTGTGAGAACGCCAAGCGCTACACGGGCCTGTTCGCTGACGCTATTCACGAGCTGCTGCCGGAGTACCGCGAGAGAGAGGTATTTTGGGGACCGAGGCGTAGCATCGAAGGCCTCTGGGCCCCCTGGAGGAGATGTTAATTCGGATCACGCTCTTGGTAGTAGTTTTATGGCCGTGTCAGCTTTGGCACGTTGAGTCGGTTGCTAACTGCCATGGTGTGGGTCTTTCAACTAGGTTGTGGCCAAGGATTCTCTGGACGTGTACATTGAGCACAGGCTGATGATGGAGCAGAGAGGTCGTGACCCGGCAGACACCCGGAACCCCCAGAACCAGTACCCCGCTGAGCTCATGAGGAGATTGTACGTTTTGTGATGTGGTCTTTCAAACTGCCTATTTTGAGATCCATATTCGGCTATATACCTGCCGTAGGTATTCTATCTTGTGCCCATTACGACGTAATGACGATATCCCTTTTAAAATGATCTGTTATCTGTCGCACACAGCGAGCTCTACTTCAAACCGCCCAGTACCGCCAAACCCAAAGTGGTCCGTGATGTCCGTGCTGACAGCATTGGCCAGTTGGTGACCGTCAGGGGCATTGTCACCAGGGCCACTGAGGTCAAACCCATGATGGCGGTTGCCACGTACACCTGTGACCTCTGTGGCGCGGAGACTTACCAGCCGGTTAGTAAATGGCCTCCGATCCATTGGCATGTCTTAGATCAACCCATCAACCCCTGCGTTAACTTGGCCTGGTGTTTCTGTTAGATCCAGTCCCCTACCTTCATGCCACTCATCATGTGTCCCAGTCAAGAGTGTGTCACCAACAAGTCGGGCGGCCGACTCTACCTGCAGACCCGAGGCTCCAAGTTCGTCAAGTTCCAGGAGCTGCGCATACAGGAGCATGTGAGGACATGAGTTGAGGACTTGAGTAAAGGGTCAGAAACGTGGCAGAATGTTAATGTCATGCGGTTCACCAACATGCTACGTCTTCTGTGTTTTAATAAATGAGATGTTGGATTAGGACAATACAGACGGACGTGGTTGGGAGGCTTTTAATCTCTGCCTCTCGCCTGTCTCCCAGAGTGACCAGGTCCCTGTGGGGAATATCCCCAGGAGCATGACCATCTACGCCCGCGGGGAGAACACGCGTGTGGCCCAGCCAGGGGATCACGTGGCCATTGCCGGTGTCTTTCTCCCTTTGCTTCGTACCGGCTTCAGACAAGCTGTTCAGGTATGTGCGCCCTCGCGTGTCTGGGTTTAAAAAAAACAAACATTTAAATTCTTTCTGCAGGTTGATTTTCCAAAATGTATTACAGCAAGACATTGTCATGTTTTCCTTAGTGAATCCTTTCCATCGCCCAAGGGGTTAAAAATGTTTCACTGCAGTTGGTATGCCTGGTGCATTTATGTAATAAAAATATATATTGCGGTAATTTGTATACGCATGACCTATACATGCACGTATCTGATGGTAGTCCCCCATCACACCTCGTTGATACCATTTCAGATGTCTGAATGAAGCAAATATCACTAGGGCAATTAAAACAGGCACCCCTGCACTAAAATTCAAGTCCTTCTGCAATCTAGGTTTTCATGGATGCAGGCAATGGAAATATGCAAATGTAGATGTATACGTTTTTGTGTCGTAACATCTGTTGGGTGTCTGCATCGTTTGGGCAGAGGAACGTGCCGATGATGTTCTCGCTGTTTGTCCCGATGACGTTCTCGCTGTTTGTCACGATGACGTTCTCGCTGTTTGTCACGATGACGTTCTCGCTGTTTGTCACGATGACGTTCTCGCTGTTTGTCCCGATGACGTTCTCGCTGTTTGTCCCGATGGCGTTCTCGCTGTTTGTCCCGATGGCGTTCTCGCTGTTTGTCCCGATGACGTTTTCGCTGTTTGTCCCGATGGCGTTCTCGCTGTTTGTCCCAATGACGTTTTCGCTGTGTGTCCCAATGATGTTCTCGCTGTGTGTCCCTAGGGCCTGCTGTCAGAGACGTACCTGGAGGCCCACAGCATCACACTCATGAACAAGACTGAGGATGATGAGTTGGGCACGGCAGAGCTGAGTGAGGAAGAGCTGCGCCAGATCACAGGTTAGTGTGTTCGTCTTCTGGCCTGAATTATTGGCACATTAATGTGGGAGTTCATAGAACCATTTTCAGGCTCTATAAAGTCAGTTTTATTTTTGGTGTGCCAATATAATAAGTGCTGTTGTGACATAAGTTCACACAACGTGGTTTTAATCAAGGTTTTAACACCAGGCTAAGTGACCGTGGCACAAGCTGGCAGCTGAACTCAAGTTTAGTTTTAGAGGTGTGGTAGGGCTACATCTCTAATTCACATCACAAGGAACTGTTAGGCGTACTAATGACATTCCACCTGCCTCCAGCCCTCTGTCAAAACAATAGGCAATGACCCTAAACCCGGCTGCATGGTCATAACCCCCAGTACCAGTGGTTATAGCCACTTGTGTCAAGCAGCACATCAAAACAAGTGGATCTGTAGAAGCTGCTCTGTTTCTAGTCGTGTGCTACTACCTCTATACAACATAACGACATCATTTACATTAAATGTGAGAACACATGACAAACAAATTGTTTCAATTTCTTTTACAATATTTAGAATATACCAATATTCTAATATACTAACAAAAAAGTTCCCGTAAAAGTGCGTTTTAAAATGCAATCAATCATCCTTGTGCATTTTTTACGGAATTAATTAACCAGGTGTTGCCACGTTAGGTAGGCCTACATGATAGTTTTCAAATGAACTATTTCACATTTACTAGTGTCTAATGTGCAGCATGCAGTATGACATTCAAAACGTATCGTAACCGGTTTGTTCTGACTCATTTTAATTCATTATCTTTTTTTTTTATCGTCTTTTGCTTGCAGAGGAAGACTTCTATGAGAAGCTTGCAGGCTCTATCGCCCCTGAGATCTTTGGCCATGAAGATGTGAAGAAAGCTCTGCTGCTGCTCCTCGTTGGAGGAGTCCAACAGGCCCCCAAAGGAATGAAGATCAGAGGTGAGCCCAATACAGCTTGTCCCCGTTCCAAACCCCTGCCCCGTAGCCCAGCTGCTACCTGGACTGGAGCGTCCTGATCTGCTCACGGCGGCATGTTCCTTCTTCCAGGCAACATAAACATTTGTCTGATGGGAGACCCTGGAGTGGCGAAGTCCCAGCTGCTGTCTTACATCGACCGCCTGGCTCCTCGCAGTAAGTCCCATGTATCGGTCTGGATGCCTTCATGTCTCATGTGCACACAACATGATAATGGCCTCTGCCAGGATGTATGTAAACCAGTGGCGTCACACGTGAGGCAGCGGGAGACGACTTCCATGACACTGGTCTTTACATGTATGATCAAATAATGATTTGATGTGAGCGCATGCCGCTAGCGGTCCAACCCGTGACCTCTCCCCCCTGCCTCCTCCCAGGCCAGTACACAACAGGCCGAGGCTCTTCTGGGGTGGGTCTGACGGCCGCCGTGATGCGTGACCCCCTGACGGGGGAGATGACCCTGGAGGGCGGAGCCTTGGTGCTTGCTGACCAGGGCGTCTGCTGCATCGACGAGTTTGACAAGATGGCGGACGCCGACCGCACGGCCATCCATGAGGTGATGGAGCAGCAGACCATCTCCATCGCCAAGGTCCGTGTTGTCCTCACGCCCGCGCCTGTCGCACTGAAACGCAGAACCATTTTCCTCGGTTTCATTTGAATACATCTTTTGAAATCCCTGATATCCCTGTCACAATGGTGTAACGGTGCTCTTCCGTTTCAGCAATAATGTGACTGTTTGTTCCTTTCTCTTGCCAGGCGGGCATCATGACCTCCCTCAATGCCCGCTGCTCAATCCTGGCGGCCGCCAACCCTGCGTATGGCCGCTACAACCCGCGGAAGACCATCGAGCAGAACATCCAGCTGCCCGCCGCGCTGCTCTCCCGCTTCGACCTGCTGTGGCTCATCCAGGACAAGCCCAACGCCGAGTCCGACCTCCGGCTGGCGCAGCACATCACCTACGTCCACCAGCACTGCCGGCAGCCTCCCACGCACTTCACCCCCATCGACATGAAGCTCATGAGGTGGGTCCACTGGTCCAGGTAAACGTGTTGACGGGATGTCTGGAATCAGAAAGAGAACCGTTCAGTAGACCGATCAGAATTCCCCTCTTAGGCATCTGACCGGTGAAAGACGAGTGTTGCTAGAAGGAAACACCTGCATGGTGAAATATACCCTGTTGGTTCTGTCCCAGTGACATATACCCTGTTGGTTCTGTCCCAGTGACATATACCCTGTTGGTTCTGTCCCAGTGACATATACCCTGTGGTTCTGTCCCAGTGACATACCCTGACCGTAGCTGCTTCCCAGAGGCTGAAAGTGGTTCCCTTGGGAGCGGTGGAACGGTTCTAACGGCGGGTTTCTCTCCAGGCGGTACCTCTCTCTGTGTAAGAGACGGCAGCCCGTCGTCCCGGAGGCGCTGGCCGAGTACATCACCGCTGCCTATGTGGAGATGAGGAAGGAGGCGCGTGTCAGCAAGGACACCACCTTCACCTCCGCCCGTACGCTCCTGTCCATCCTACGGCTGTCCACGGCCCTGGTGAGTCACCCAATCAGTGATGCTGGAGCAAAACGGACGTTCGATCCAGTGTTTTCCTCTGAACTTCCTTTTTGTCCCTGCAATCCAGTTGGGAACTGGAGTGTTACCCTCCCGCCACTAAACCTCTCATCCTGATGGGGGCTTTTAGGACGCAGAGCGCCAGATGGGTTTCCCTGTTTCAGCCCGTTGTGTGCTAAAGTGCTTACAGTGCAGGAAGTGGCTCAGTTTACCTGCAGTGTGGGCACTTCTTTCATACGTCGAGCTCCGGGCCTCCGTCCCCGCCAGTACGTGGAAGCGTCTGTGTGTCCAAAGTGCTGTTTGTGCAGGTAGCTGACCCCCCCTACTGCAGAACCAGCACTTCCAGACACCCTTTCTGCTGGGCAACGTCTGGGTGGGCCCACGTGACGGTGTTTATGTACCCCTCACACCGCCATGTTTCAACACTATAGGAACTGTTATGTTTACCATCTAACGGGAGTTCCATCCTGACGCAGCTGGTTTCTATCAATGGGTTTTGTCTGGTCCCAGTCAGCTTTGCAGGGTTTGCAATCAGCCTGTGTGCTATGAAGCAGCTGTGCAAACCCATGCAAAACTGACTGTGGCTGGAACAAGTCGTCGCTCGTCACCCAGAGGCCAACATCACAAGTACGGAGGCCAGCCCACGGGCCTCGTCTGTCCAGAGACTAGCTGGTGTTGAGAGGCGGAGGCTTGGGCAATTGCTGACTGTTCCAGAGGGCATTGCACTTGTCTCGGTCTGACAGTGCCGGCACAACGCCACCTGAGACGACTCCAAACTACCGTTGAATATGGCTGTTAAGAGAGGACGTTTGCTCTGCCTGCTGCTTTTGTAATTAAAGTTGATTCATTGGTCTAATGTAGCAAAGTACATATTCCCAATAGCTAATTTGAACTTTGTCAACGGAACTTAGTTGTAACTCAATAAAATAAGGGGAGACCGTTATTAGAACATTATTCACTGGACCAAAGGAAGTACTACAATGACATAACGACTCTGGTCCCTCCCCGGCCAGGCCCGCCTGCGTTTGGTGGACGTGGTGGAGAAGGAAGATGTTAACGAGGCCATGAGACTGATGGAAATGTCCAAGGACTCCCTGCAGGCTGACAAGTCCAGCGCCACCAGGTCAGCAGTTCTGTCCCCAATCACACCGTTGGTTCTGGAAGGGCTTGGACATTCTCACCAGATGTTCCTGTCGAGCTTTAATAGCAGTTCAGGAGTGGTAGTCAAAGTGGCTTGGAGGCCAGAAGCAGTTGGCAAAATTCCATGGGCTTTTACAGCCTGATCTTTTCACAATGCCCCATGTTGACGGGAGAAGTTGTTTAGACCTGTAGAAATGTCAGCTGTTTAGAACTTGTGTGTTGATAAAAATGAATGGGTTTTTTTTACATTCAGAAGGGCAAATGAAAGTGGCCCGGTCAATGTAACTACAAATAAGGATAGTATATAGCAGCTCTAGTAGCCTAGAGTGACAACGTGGCTAAAAGCATTATTGGAAGCAACTTGTAGGCCATTTAGATATTATAACTAAGGTAGGTAATATGTTAATAATACTGTGATCTGGGTTAGTCTCGTGTCAGTTGATTTAATCCTATTATTATGTTGCAGAACGTTCATAGTTTCTCCTCCCATTGCCTCTTAGAGCCCAGCGGCCAGCGGACGTGATCTTCTCCCTGCTCCGGGAGCTGGCCACAGAGGGAGTAGCAGGCCGCGGAGGAACGGGGGGTTTGGTGCGCATGGCCGAGGCTGAACAGAGGTGCGTTTCCCGGGGCTTCACCCCGGCACAGTTCCAAGAGGCCCTGGAGGAGTACGAAGAGCTCAACGTGTGGCAGGTCAACCAGGCCCGGACCCGCGTCACCTTTGTCTGAACACGTCCTCCTGAACCGCGACAGGCACCGGGCAAACATGCCCAGGCAGCGGGCCCTGCTGGGTACCCAGGGTCCCAATCTGAAGCATCATGAAGTGTCATGCAAGCTTGCATAGTCGTCTTGACTCTGTTTTACAACAGTGACGTGGCCAACTGGGGTGGGGGGGCTGCCTTGGGTGAGCACTTGATTGGCTAAAGTGCTTTTAAAATGTTTGTTAGGTTGCTATTCTGAAATGCAACATTGTGTAAATACAGCTGTCTCTTACCTCTTGTATGACGCGTGTAATAGACCAGTTGCAAAGCCAAACAGAAGGTCCTTCATGTTAAATCTATGCTGGGAGTTCACTTGACATAGAGCTTCTGTGTTCCGTATGTTAAAATTCAGATGTGTCTTTAATAGTTTTTTTTAAATGAAATGAATAGTATTTGAAATGCACTCTTACATTGTATGTGTTAATAAAATCCTGGCTAACAACTTTGTTTCAGTGAGTTACTTTAGTATTTAACTTTCATGTTTTTAGTATTGATTTATCTTTTTCAGAAAATATTTGTTACTTATCCCAGAATGTTATTCAGTGCCGTTTTACGGATTTGTACTGTGTAGGTTAGTCGACCGTGTGTGTGAGGGGGAAAAATAATGGGTCAAAATGGTCCAGACACCTGGTATGTTTTATTCCGATGCTAATTGCTACTTTTGGTAGCGCGTCTAAGGTTGTCTCACTTGTAACTACATACCATAAATTCTGTCACATTTATATGTTGTAGTATGAACACGCCATTGGCATATTTGTGTTCCGGAAGGAAATGTTAACCAAAGTTGATCGGCCTCTTCAGTTGGATTCATAGCTTGGGGTGACTTGATGTATATGCTGCTGTTGTTTTATTACATGATCACATGTCATTTCTCAACCTGGCCAGGTGTTCCCTGGAATCCATCTTTTAAATTATACGCTTGTCCCAGAATGCCTCTTATTTCCTGCTAATACATGAAAATGGAATGACTATATTGACCTGGAAAGTGATCTTTTGCCAGTGTGTCTTTCAAATAGGTCATGATGTGTCTTACCCACTCTGCCTTCAGTGCAGGTTTTGCATTGGGAGCACTGCTCTCTCAGCAAACTGTATGTCTTTTCCCAACGTCTTGTGAAATAATGCCTTCTGAATTAAGGGTCAGTTGTAGAATGAATTGTTTTACATATCAGGAGTGTCCTAATAACCCATCGAAATTGAATATACTTTGCTCCAGATGAAACCTTTGGCTCCATTAGCCTGAACTTCAAAATACATTATTATAATGGGCATGTTGAGACAAAATAGATGCCTGTCTTTTTATGTATTGGAGCGTTTCCTCAGATTTCAACACAAATGCGCAAACTTAACTTGCACATTTTTATTAGTGTTTATTTCTACTATGAAGCCTTTCATTGTATTTTAGAACATTTGGGTGCAAAGACATTGATGCTGTGCTCTGATGATTCCCCTGGGATGCATTATTTTAACTCTGCATGGGTTATTTTCCTCCCAGACTCAACTGTGAGTTTCCATTTGAAGTCAGAACTTTATGACTTTGCTGCTCAAGTCCAGAAGCTTTTTATTCTTAATTGGCACCTGAGGCTCTATTTAAAATCAAGGTTGGGCCAATATAATCGTTTTAATGGTTTTGTGATTCTATTGGACAGGCACTTGCACGTCAGAGGGACTGACATGGAGACTTCTATTTATTACACCTAACTTCACTTTTACAGTAAAGACCACTTCCCATGCATAGGTGAGTACAGAGCTTCTTCTATAGCACATAATAACATTACTTTTCTCTTCAGTGCCATGACTTGACAGATGTGATTTTTCAAATGTTCTTACTGCTCACTAAAATGCATTTATGGGCTTTGTCAATTTCAAAACCAAGACTAAAAATGTGAATAGTACGTTTATGTCCACTAGGAATGAATTAAAACAACACTATATATAAATGGTTTGTTCATTTAAGTGCACAGCTTGTGTCTGGGTCTTTGAGTCACCCAGGCCAATGCTTAAGTATTCAAATGATAAAATGTAGATGCTGGTTTGCAGATGGCCAAGATGATTCCTCCAATGTGGTTGGTGGGGGTTACATGCTGTATGGTGATGCTTCCAGGTGGGTGACCTTCTCATACACGAGTTGGGGAATTGAAAATGATTTAGTAAATGGGATATTACTTCTGGATATTGTATGAGCCTGGCGTGTTGTCTTCCGCAGTTTGGCTGGAGGCAAAGTCTCTGCTGAGTGCCATCAAGCAGGAAGGTACATTTCTTTTGAGGAATTACATTCTACTTTTTTTACATTCAGGTGTTTTGGCAAATTCTGTGTAGTTCCAACCATGCGTGCTCACAAAATACATTGAAAAGACATCCTTCATATTTAAAAAGAAGTCTTTCAAAAAATGTCCCTAGTGGGAATGTTTTACTTTTTATTCCCTAAAATTGAAAGCAATTCATAAATGTTAGTTATAAATGTATATTTTTCCAATATTTCTTTCTCCATTATTTTGGGTTCTTCCCCCCTTATCTGACATCTGATCTAACCCACTTCTCACAAAAGAGCTGACCCCTGTCAGTGGTGTGAGTATTGACTCAGAACAAGCGAATGGCTTCCTGACTCACTCGAGACCGAAGCGCAATGTGGAACCCAGATGGTACAGAGGCAGCCCAGACTTCCAGGCTTACTACCGCTACTACAATAGTATCGGACACACAGAGGGGGTGAGAGACAACAAATCAAAATCAATAATAAGATTTGTATTAGCATAGCCAATTCAAGTCAACTTGCCTAGTCAAATGTGGGTACATTTCCTTTGTATTCATGATTCATTGCTGTCATACTGTTTGATATCTGTATGATTAATGACACATTTTCATATATAACTATTCTCCTTTCCACCTCTTCTCCACCTTTTTAGCTGTATGAGATTGACAGAATCAGGATGCTGTACCAGCAGATGAGACAGCTGGAACACGTTCACGGACCAGACGCCTCTCACTTCCAGAACAAGCTGGGAGTGCCCCCCGTCAGGCTGTGCGACCCGGCCACGGACAAAAAATGCAAAGCCCTTCCTCCTCCTCCTCCCCCCCCCGCCCCGATGAGAAGTGCCCCACAGCCCGAGCCCCCTCTGGCCCTCTCCCAGACTGACGTGGTGTACCTGTGCAACGCCAAGGACCCCCTCTGCAAAGCCCACATTGTCTACCTCCCCACCGGGGCCGTGCCCGTTCTCTGTGACCCACGCCTCCACCCTTCCTGCAAACTCCACAAGCTCCCTCCGCCACCACCACCAGCCCAAATGATTGCCAAATCCGCCCCGCCACCTCCACCCCCGGCCCCCAGAAAGTCAGCTCCCTTTCCGGCCCCCATCCAGACCTTCAAGGGCATGGAGTATGACTGCGATCCCTACTGGGACCCGGACTGCCTGATAGACCACCCACCCAGATCCTTCCATGGGAAAGCTGGCCCCCCACCCCCACCACCACCACCCGTTAAGGAGGAGCCCGCTTTGCACACACCCCCCCCTGCGCCCGTCGCCAAAAAAGTGTCCTATCCCTACTATGGCTACCCCTATCACCATGGATACGAACTCTACGATCCGGTCCGCTTCCAGTACCCCTCACCGCCAGCAGATGGCCCCGAAGATAGTGGTAGCGAGTAAGCACACTGGTGCTCTAAGGGCTGTGTCACATTGTACTTCGTGTGTTGACAGCGATGCGCAAAGACTGGTTTCTCCCCCACAAATTTAGAAAGACAAAGGCAGCAGTTTATACCGGAAATCTATTCTGTAAAAGAGCTGATGCTAAAACATTTGAAGTGCTTCCTCAAAAGTATGAATCATTTTTTTTAAAAACGTTTGTCCACCTGTGTACACACAGCCAAATATGTGTTATACATGTTAGAGGCCTTTGATTTAAAAAGCATGTAACACGTTTCTGCTGGTGAATGTCAATGGGACATGCTATAACAATTATAAATACCCACTCTGATTGATGCATTATCATCCTGTGTGCTGATGGTTTTACAACATCTAGAATTGGTGTTGAATAAAAACAACAAAAACACAGCAACAGGGTTAATATTGACTCCAACTATGAAAAATAAACATTTTAAAGAAATCGATATCTGGGTTGTTTCTCTGCTGTACTTGTTACCACATACCAGTATCTTTTTTTGTATGTCATATATGGAAATGGTTCTCAAACTCCTGGGGACCCCATCAAACTCACAATTTAGCTGTGGCCTTAAAAAAGCTCATCTATAACTAGTCAAGGGCATTTAGTGAAGTTCCTTCAGGGGTGCTAGAATACGAATACATGATGATTGAAAGGGATAACGTGGCAGATACATGAGCCTGAAATGTGCAAGATGGAAAACTGGAGGATAACTGACTAGCCCTGATGCCACGTGGCTGGTAAAAGAAGTCTGTACATTAAAAAGGGCTAGCTACAGACTGGCTACAGACTGGGGGTTATGTCGACATCCGCATTTAATGAATGCTGACTTATGTCATAGCACCACCGCCCCCCAACCCACACACTTCCTGTTTAATGCACTTCACACACTGCCTCCACAGGCAATGCACAGCAGGACCAGGCTACATCAAAAAGGCAGGTAACTGCAAACACACTCACCTCGGCCAGTAAACACTGAAACCATGCTGACTCCACAGTCCTGAACTTATTCCCTTACGTTTTTTCTTGGTATTGGGTTACATTTGTCTACTGGCTTTAATAGAGGCTCCTAAAAAGCTAGCATTGGGTTTGATTATTGAGATCACAAGCAAAAATGTATACAGGCATACTCTTTGAGTCATTGCAGGCTAGGAATATGCAAACAACTACTGATGATTTATTGATTTGTCTAAATAGTCAGTGGTGGAACGGTTGCACCTAAATTGAGGAATAACTTAAATGCTTATATCTTAAAAACTGTAGGGATCAAAATAGTGTTAAGAATAATGTAAGAGATTTAAAGAAAAGCTTTTTTATATGAGAGTAAATATACACTAGGAGGGATTTAAGAGATTATTAATCCTTGATATCCTTCAATGTTTAGAGAGGAACCTACAGGCTTCCATCAAGTTTCAAGTCTGGACATTAACATTGATGCACGGGAGATTTTGAAGATATAGTATCAGACATGTTATGTTTTTCTAACGGTTTGAGATGCATTTTCTTGCTGTAATATAAAACAGCAGTCAGGTGACAGCAGCCTGGCAGACAACCATGTTTCTGAAAAAAATATGTAAAAACCAGAACGTGTAAGGTGCTTTTACAAACATTTCGTACTCTAAAAGCATCCTTCTACTTAAAAAAATTGGTAAGCTTTCATTTAGGAACCATACCACAAATCTAAATTAGGTTGACAGAAGGATACAAACTATATTGAGCAAAGAATGTGCAAAGCCATTTGCTGAGTCCCGAGTGCTCTGGACAACTCCCACATTTTGGAAAGCAGCTCTGCGCTTACAAGAAGTTATGTGCCAGGGATTTGGTCAGATAAACATGCCTGTACAATGGAATTGATATGGTTCCGTTTCTTACAAGCTATTATTTAATCCATAAATGGCTTATTCATGTTTTATCGAACAAACCGGAGAATCAAAGACCACGAAAAATCAGCAGATTATTTATTACTTACAGAAACATGAAGCAAGAAAAAGAAACAAAAAGGGGAAAATGTCATTTCTGTTCATATACATGGATTTGTTAATGTGCATACTCACAAATGTTTAACAAATCGTGAGTGTGAAGGCGAGCTATTTTGTACATGGGTTTCTTCCTGTTTCTTTGTTGGGTTTTACGATATGGATGAGTGTCCTTTGAGACACTTCTAGCATGTGCTACCTTTGAAAACAATAAGCAGGTTTGGTGAGAACTGAACATTCCCTTGTATCTGTGCGCAAATGTATCAAGAGTGTTTCTCTTAACATAAAATACAGACAAGCAAATCATTTGCAGTGTTTGTGACCTTCTTCTTTCAATGTCATTCACTCTCAGTGCAGCTCAAAAGAACAGTCCTCGCATTCTCCGGCCGATCCCCTGTCTATCGTACAAGACGTTGAACTTATTGATAAACTGATTCATGCTGTTGCAGGTCTTGGTAATTGTACCCAGGTAAGCCATGAGACCCACATCATTGCATTGCTGAGGAGAGGGGATAATAAAATGGTTAATATGTGTATATACCGCCAAGGAACTCCAACCTGTCTTCGCTTGCTCAAAGAATTACATCCTAATTATGTGAATAAATGTATGAATAGTATGCTTTTATTTCTTCCACAAAATGTATACTGTTTAACAAACAGCCAGTTAAGACAGGAAATCTGAGTGGCCTTTGGTCAACAACGTACCAGATTGTCATGGGGGATGCTCCCATCACAATATTAGATTGCATCCTGACTACAATTATTAGGTTACTCACTCAGTTCTGCGCTGGTGTCAATAACATGCATGTGTGAACCAACACACAACTGGTTTGGTTCTGAGTTCTTCTAAATTGGGGGATCGATACTGCGTACCTAGCTCGTGGCTTATGAGGACCACAATAAATGGTGTTTATATTGATGTTAGTAGGATAGTATACATGATCATGTGTTGGCAGTGAGTTGTCCTAGAGTAGCAGAACCTACTGCCAAAACTAGTAGGAGTGTTTTTGAGTATGTTCTCCAACAGATGGTTTAACTGAATATGTAGCGTTTTCTATCTGAACTTGGATAAATGATAATAAAGATCAACCAACGTTGATTTTGGTCAGTTTGGGTCACTTGCCAATAAAAATGTTGGGGTGTCAAAGAGCAGACAGTTGATAGTCAACACAGTGAAAAAATAGAATAGACAATACATTTAGAATGTATATTTTTCAGTTTGAGTTGCCAGTATATGTTTACAACCTTGCTTCTAAACATATACTGCCGTTCAAAGGTTTGGGGTCATTTAGAAATGTCCTTGTTTTTGAATGAAAACATCAACATAAAAGCAACATTAACAATCCAACATTTACAATAGTAAATTAACAACATGAATAATGTCTGCACTGCATTTTTATTTATCAATGTGATGTTGTTTAAATTGCATTTCTTTTGAAAACAAGGACATTTCTAAGTGACCCCAAACCTTTGAACGGCCCAAACTTTTGAATGTAGTGTAGACACAATCTAATTGAGAAAGCTATAATTTAAAACCACAAGTTTCACACCAGAAACTGAGATTGTCAAGCGACTTACATCGTAGAAGTCAGTCTTGAATTTTATGGTGCTTAAAACAGGCAGTCTATGGCACAGGGCATTGGCTTCTCTGAGAATTTCGTGGTTAAATGGCACCTCTCCTAAGTCGTAGCAAATCAGAAGGAGAAATAAAAAAAAATACAATTAAGAGAGAACTGTTGGAATATTACTAATGAAATATACTTTTCTTTAAAAAAAAGGAATTTACATCCAGGGTAGTTCAGGAAATCCTTCCAGAGGTTCATTATTTCGGTCTTTCTTCACTTCTCACACAACAAAGACATTGACATTCTTACCTGCTTCCACTGCTTTGACGTATTCAAGGATGACTTTCACACGACTGTGTAGCATCTTAATTGCACTATGCTGAGCTATGAGATGTTCGGCCACTGCACACAAGAGAAAGATAACAGGGATAAAGAGTTTATTGGTTTTGACTGTTATCACACAGAGCGTACCAGTCATTTAAGGTTATGGCACAAGGTTACCAGTTCAATGAAGGTAATGGTTTTGTTTAGGTTTACAAATAGTCAGGAGATATGATTTTCTGGCCGTGAAAAAAAAAGGAGATTTGACAGACAGGACCCCCTTTTCATACACAATACACGCCACTTTAGGATTCAGAAAGTCATTACTGTGTCCCTTCAACATTTCAGTCATTACTTACGAACCAAAATAAATCAGTTTTTCATGGTCCCAATGTCTTTTCTATTCTACCCAGGTGTTATCTGTTACCAAAGCCATGACTCATCCCAGCAACCGCTAAAAAGTGCTGGCCAATCGCGGCCCCCCGCGAAGGACCCTAATCGACAAGCAGGTATTCAAACCCAAAGGTGTGTGTGTGTGTACATATCTATGTTTAATCATTTTAATTTGTATACTGTAAACATCTCTTATTAAGCGTATGAAGGGAAGCACGACCCTGTGACGACCTTCTACATAAGAACTCACTTGAGGTTAGCTACCCAATGGGGGGTGCTTCACGCAGCAACACGTGGGCAGAAAAGGGTGGATGATCCTTACCTGTAGAATTCTCCCCGGTGCCCGTGGCTGTCATCCGGGCCACATGGTCCACCCCGATCCGCTCCGCCTCCTCCGTAGCCAGAGTGTACCCCAGCTCAGCAAACAACATTGTTGCCTGGGATGTCACAGACACATCAGGCATGTCTTAGACCAAACTGTCGTGATAATCACTGTGGTGTGTGTGTGTGTGGTAAGAGAGCTTACCTCTCCGTTGATGATGTCTATGACAGACTCATACACACTGACAGGAAGCTGTGAGAGATGAGATTTAAGTATTTACGCAGAGCGTCTAGAAACAGACCATTTCTATTCAAGAGCAGTGGGCTGGAACTGACACCATGCTACAGAGCTACATGTGCTTAGAACAATGGTACACCCAAGGCCAGTGGAGCAGCTACCTGCATTATATCATACTAAGTTCCACATACTAAGTAACATAAAACCTTTATAACCCCCCGATGAGATATATCATTAAAATAATATTAATAATAATAAAAATAATGAAGAATAGCAATACTACTCATTTCAATAACAACATTGAACATGACAAACTCACATCGGTGTGCTTCGTCATTGGGTTGAGCTTGAGGAAGAGAGGACTCTCAATGATTTCACACACCTGAATTGAAGAGCAAGGATAAGCCAATGAGGATAAAGAGCACCGGTGGCCAAACAGCAATGTATTCACATAGTTTCTTTTAAATCCCAAATGGCTGAATGATTCCAGCTCGTATCTACTGACCTGCTTGTGAATGTGGATGTCTGACTGGCCGCAGGGACCTCCTGTGGTGTACCAGCCCAGGAACTCCATGTCTTTGAAGACCTGTTTAACTGAGTCCCAGAGGTGGACATGTCAGATGAATCAGGCAGAGTGGTAATAGTGATCTAGGATCACCCCTGCCACAACCTCTATTGAGATCTAAAAGCCAGGATTGATTGTAGACCAGCATTCCCTACTGTGATTCAGTTTCAATTACCCTACCGAGAGCATCGGGTACAAGGCTGACTATTACATTTTCTGGAATGCTGGAAAAAACAAAGACCAGGCAGAGAAAACGCAGCACACATTTGTTTTATGCATCAAGAAATTGGGATTACTTTTTACTGACTCAAGAGTAACAAGTACTTTTTATTGACTCGTTCAACTGTGTCATTCAGAGTATTGAGGTCATTTTTTTCACAAGTGGTCCTACAGCTGTGCCCCAACCAACAGCTGTGTACGTTTGCAGAGAAAAACTAGCTGCATTATAAAGACATGCTTTGATTAATATACCTCAATGTAAAAGTTTTGGCCTGGTCGTCTATGTTTACCATTAATCTTCAGTAATCTACGATTTTATGAAAAGCAGAGGGTCCCCAGTGCCGTTCATAGCCTTAATTCTCAGAGAATCTCTGAGAATATAAGCAATACTGATATCATATCCACTACATCTAAATAGAATGAAAATCAGATCTGGACCTCCATCGGGAGATCAGTGCCAATACCAAGCCAGATAGTTTAGTAATCACAAATGAAAACTATTAAATGACAGCTCTTATAATAACCTACCTTTGTTAGTTTATTATAATAAATATATTAGATCAACACACTCGCCAGGTTAAGTGTCATGCATGCAAACAAGTTAAATAAAAGAGGCTGTATAATCCATTTGAGTTTTCAGTTCATCATCTGCCAATGGGTGTTTCTGTGTGCTCTTTTTCAGTAAACCACCAAAAAACATTAGTCTGCAGAAGCAGTAAAACGTCCCGTTCACTATGGGCCGGTGAAGAGGAAATGATTGTAAGGTTGTTAACCCCTATCGTGCCCTCTACCCCAGACCATCAGTCACATAATCCCTATTTGGCCCACTCACCCCATAACAAAAGGTCATCTAAATGTATGCCATCACTAGCATGGAATAGCAGCTGTTACATAGAGTAGATGCCACCCCACATGTTCTGAGTAGAAGGTGAGTAACCCCACTCACACTGCTCCTCCTTGGTGTAATAGTACTCCTTGTCAATGATGGCTCGGTCCTCCACCAACTGGTGCAGCAGCTCGAAGGAGTTCATCACCTCGATGTTTCTCCCTTCCTGCTTCCCGATCAGTGCGCCAATTACTGGGGGACATGCAATGCAAGACAGCCAGTTGGAACTAAGGCTTTGGCAAAGCCCACTTAGCAGGTGTCATTAACTGTAGTCTCTAAATTGTAAAATAATCACCATAATATTTTAGTATTACCTCTGTGATAAGTATTACCTTTGCACTTAACAATAAGCTACAGTCATGTGAAAAAATTAGGACACCATGAAATCTTCTGTTCTTTGGTAAGAAATACGGACACATCACAATGTAATGATCTACTACCTTCAGTAGTTTGATCAGTTTGAAAGCATTCACATGAATATCTGTTAATAAGTGGATTAAGATTGAGCTAGAGACTTAACTATGTTTGGAGTTGTTTTTGGACTTTAAGACCATGTGCGTATTCAGGGAATATATACTTGAAAAGCGATCTGCTCACATACCCTGCATGGGTCTCCCCTCCTGGGAGCGGATGCGAATCCAATGGTCGGAGATGTTTAGGATGACAAGAGGATGCAGGGCAACAGAGACACTCCCAGTCACCCCAGAGGCCATAACACTGGGGCTGGCTGTGGGACCGGTGGAGGAAGGGTGGGCTTAATACACTGTCATCGTATACTTACAATCTATGTTCTTGAAACATAGTTACAACACGGTTGTTACAGCACAACATGAGTGGCCAGGTGAATATACAGGTGAGTATGTCATAATCGTCATGAAGCCTAGCGGAAAATGTGATACTGGTTCTAGTTGCATTCCACCATTCAATGATTCCATCATTTCAGAATCACTTCTTGTAAATCCTGGGTTTCATTTAGGTTTACTTTGGCAAGGTGTTTTGACAACCATACAACTCCTGTCAGGACAAGGTGTACTTTGTCAATATATTTGTCCCATTAGTTCTACAAAAAAAATGACGTCAACTTTTCCGATATACATTTACCTAATCATGACAATTGTGAGGTGGGGTCAGCCTATACAAAAGACAAACCGTATATTAAGTGTAGCTAAAAATTCCATATGGAAGAAATGAATGGTGTAACAACCGAAAGAGATGCTTTTCCATTTTCAGTTTTAGTTGAAGATAAACGTTTATGCAGAGCCATAACGAGTGTCGATAAATAAATGAACTTTTCTGACAAGTCATGGAAAGTTTCTTAACTAAAGATCAAATATCTACTGTACTGTAGATTGTGTCGAAACTATCTGTCACAATAGATATGCCCTGATTAACAGGTTGCTTAGTAACAATAAATGATCCAACCGAAAGTTAAAGATGTGATCAGGAATCTGGAGATACGTATCCAAATAATAGATATGTTTAGAAGAACCAACTATTTCGCTTTCTAATTAAGTCTGCTAAAAAGAGAAGACATCGTTAGCACCTAGTGTCTAATAATAAGATGACAAGCGTGTTTACAAACATTGCCAATGATTAGCTACTCAGTCAACTCAGTCTACCTTTGCCGCGATTGGGGTAAAATATGTTGAGTTAACTAGCAGTTGGAACTTTGAAAAGCACTATCGTTACTGCAACGTACAGGCAAGAGACTGGCAAGCGACGTTAGCTAAATTTGATGGCTAACCTTAGAATACCTAGCTAACGACTTTAGTTAGCCAGCTACAGTTAGCTAGCTAAGTTAGCTAGCTATCCTAGCTCAAGTAGAATAAAACACATAGTAGGCAGGCAAAATGAATGCACTCTAAACATGGGCTAACACCGCCAGTAAAGCGCATTAGCAATATGCATGCAACCTTATCATAGTAAGATAAATAAAATATGTCTTATAGACAAATTAATACCTGCCCCATCCACTTCCATTCCACCACCATTGCTCGTCGCCATCTTGTCCGACTGACAGCTGCGCACGCGCAGTAGAACAATGCGTTTTTGCCTAAAAGCTAGAAGCAGTTTTTGTTGCACAATATTTGCCCAGTTATTTTTGTGATGTTTATGAAAATCTGTTATTTTTGTTTATTAAAATGTATCTACTGCTCTGATATTAAGTATTACCTTGCGCATTGGAGTTGTCTATAACGTTTAGGAACGTAAGCACCATAGCATTTTTTTCTGCGAGGTTTCTCACTCGTACGTAACTTGGTACGTCGATGTATTTCGTCCGTGTACTTGACGGTACCTCGGGCGGTACTTTTTGTTTACAAAATGGCAGACTTTCGAACTTCTACCCTCGATTACTTCCCAGAGAACATTTTAATTGATATTTTATCATATTTAGGTGTGCGAGAACTCATTAGAACTGGAAGGTAAAATACGTTTGCTGGTGATGTCGATTATATCAATATAAATGTTGATGTTAGCTATCATTAGCTTTGGTGGTGGCTAGCTTGAAGAACACTTCTTTGTCATGTCATTCATGTTCATATATGATGTATTTGCAGGGTGTGTAAGAGATGGAGACGACTTGTAAAAGACCAAAGATTATGGCGAGCTGTTGATTTGACTGCATGGAAAGGGGTAAGGATGGTGTCTAGGCCCTATTATTGATCCTCGATGTGTCTTTCTGTTTAAAAACTTAAAATGAAAAGATCTCTGAGGCTGCAATATCCGTCTAAAGACGTAATCCATTTTGTAGGATATACAATTTTGATCAGATCCTAAATGCAATTATATGGTTGCAGACTTATATTTTGATTATTGTAGTGTCAGAGGACTCTTTACATTCTGCAACAAAATCCTGACACTTGCAATGTAGCTATGTTTCCTACCTGTTGACTAGCTAATCATCGACTAGTCATCACTCATGATTACTTTACACTGATGCAACACTGATGCAATGTTTCTTCCCCTATCTTTCCCTCATTGGATGTTTTCATTCTTCAACTGCTCTCCCTGCCCTTGGTGTCAATTTTGGGTCAGGTGACGTCGCGCATGCTGTGGGTACTTCTGCGCCAGTATCTGGGCACTGGGCTCCGATGCCTTCGGCTGCGTGGCCTGCTGCTTTCCGCGAGGGGCGGGGCCTTTCTCTCAGAGTCCTGGCTTAAGGCTCTGTCCTCCAGATGCCCCCGGCTGCGCAGTCTATCCCTTCTGCATGCAGACCTGAGGGGCTTGCGCAGTTGCCAGCTCCTGCCGGCAACGTTGCAGGTCCTCGAGTTGCGTGGGTGCGAGCTACCACAGGGCTTTTTTACACAGACTCCACCCAGTCCTGAGAAACAAGCTGGAACGCCGTCAACCGCTGCTTCTCAGCGACGGGGCAGTCAGACTGGCAAAGAACCAGCCTCCACATTAGGGATCGCCATTGAGACAGTGGTTCTCGATAACGTGCCCTCCTTTACAGACCAGCACTTGCAGAGTCTAGCCTCTTGGGAGAAGCTAAGCCGCCTAGAGCTTCGCAATGTCCTCCGGGTCACAGCAGAAGGTCTGAGGCGCAGTGCTGCCAAAGAGACTGAAGCAGGATTAAATGGGCTCATTAGGCTGAGGTACCTGGAGATTGGGCACTTTGGGCGGCCGGGCGCCCAGCTGCAGATGGCCTCATTGGGCCTGGGGGTTGGCTGGCTGGGCCTGGAGGAGCTAAGCCTGGGTGGTAAAGAGGTGGGACCAGGCCTGCTTTCTGCCAGCCGTCTGAGGGACCTAAAGCGGCTGCGCCTGAGATGCTGCAAGTTGAGAGAGATGCAGGTGCTACGGAGCTGCAGGACACTGCGTGAGCTGCGCAGGTTGGAGTTCTGTGAGGTGTTCTTCCAGGTCTGCCCAAAGACACCTGAGGGGGAAGGAGAGAGGCAGGGAGAGGGGGAGCCGGGGAGGGAAGATGCCTCGGATGCTGGGGATGGGAGCAACGAGAAACAGGACGAGAATGACCCCGTGCCAAGTCTCCGTCGCTCCCTCGCTGCTCTCCTTCCACAGTGTGCACTGGTGTTTACCAACTGCACTGTAACAATAACCTCAGACTAGATTTCATATTACTGGATCTACTGTATGTCACGTAACTGGTTCCAGTGTAGAAAAAGACAAACATTCCTCTCACAACTGTACTGAATCTGTTTGCCAGGTATCACAACCCTTTTTTATTCAAAATAAGATGCCAATTATCCCTATCAATTAATATTTTCAACATTTGACTGGTTGAACCCATGAGGCAGTTGACACTTGAATAACCATGTGTTTTAATGTACATGCAAATTAATTTACATGCACCATTTCTCCTAAACTGCTACATAAGGCCACCTGTTTCCTGTTCTGCAATAAAAACAAAACCACAAACGCATCTGCAGTGCTGGATAAAACTCTGAAGCACAGAAATTACCCGTAAACTCTTAAATGTACTGTAAGTGAATACTGGCACTATCAGATACGTTTCCTACTTGAGTTGATGTTGTGTATTTTTAGTTACACATTCCACCCTTATGTGTATTAAATGTGAGCAAGCGGTCACGACATAAAACAAATGAATTCAAAGTGTACGAAGGATGGTTATAACCACACTTGACATAATGATTCTTCAAAGCAACATGTTGTATGTATAACACCTTTAACCTTTTTACATATAAAACCAGTGTGGTTAAATAGATCTGGGGTGGCCATGAAATATTAGAATGGGAAAATGGCACATGTATGTATTCAGGAAATAATCATTCATGAATAATGTTTTTCAGACCAACTTTATTTCTCTTTGTAAATAATTAAAAAAAAAGAATCAATCAGTGATATTGGGATACAGTGATATGTTAGCTGGAAATGTTTTTTCATTATACAGTTATCAACTTTACAAGTGAGTTTAACATGCATAAGAGATAGAAGTAACTTAAAACAGACATGTGACAAATCTATAAGAAAATAACCTGACACAATGATTCAAAAACATTCTAGAGTCTAAGAATAACCCCTGCAAACATGGTTAAAGTAATGCATTCTTAAACATGAGTGTAGGTGTGGAATCTCAAATGACTTTGTATTACGAAAGATTCATCTGTAAGCCATTTGAAATAAAATATTAAAAAATGTTATGGATTTACTGCCTCTGAAACCTTTCACTTACTGTTTATCAAGATTTTGATCTATGTGCATCACCCACAACAGACACTTCTAGTACTGCTGAATACGTGCAAATTCAGTGTGTAAATCTTTAGTGGAATGTAATACGTTTTAGAAGCCTCTTAAGGAAGGTTGGAGGAAATCCAAATAAACTTGGTGCATTCACCCAGCTTGCGGCATGTCAAGACTAAAACAACCCAAACGCTTTTCAGGTAATACCCACCATCATTTTAGCAGTCTGGTACAAATCAGATTTTCCCCCAAGTCTTCTCAATCATAATCTTGTGTATGTTATATAAGACCAGGGGTCTC
>JACXGK010007152.1:0-26274 GCA_016801125.1 Novumbra hubbsi | reverse complement strand
ACCAAGGTGTTTAGCGTTCTACTACAAACTAGTGTCAATGAGCGAACCAGCTCCTTTGCCTAAATATATTTTGATGCTTTAGCATGTCTAATTAACTCAACAATCAAAGAGTCCTCAGGCCTGGCACCATCTGATATAGTTTGCACCCATTAATTAGCAGTAAGGACTTTGCTTCACTGTATCGTAATGAGATATTTGCATGTATCAACATTTAGAGAGAAGGCAAGCTGTATGATTTTGAAAGCGGCTTGTCTCTGGCAGCTGTGGTAGCGCAGGTTACAGTAGCACGAGGAAAGGGAGTCTGGGCTGTGTCATACGGGTGGCACAAGAGTGGCTGGAGTACGACTTCCAAGCTCTCGCGGTTGCCTCTATATAGTCAGCCTGTGTGGCGTGGTGCAAAGTTCGTGGAGTCCTAGAATAAACACGGATATCCGTGTTTATCCGAAGTGACCTCAGGGTGAGTAGCGGCAATGCAACAAATAATCCTCCTGCATTACTGGGTTGTTATTGTTTCAAATCTCAATTGATTTTCCAAGCTGAATCTACAATATATATTTCCTTGAAATTCTGTCAAGATATTTCCCTCTTTGTTTAGATCATTTTAATCATGGAGGATTATCATGATCAGCAAACTAACTTGACTAACGTTCAGTGTACGTGTCTCCACTGAACACATTTGTTTGTTGCCACTGGTAAGCAAACACCATCTGTTACCAAAGGACAACTCTGACAGAATAATTTAAAAATATACTTCAACAAAGAACTTAAAATGAACCGGAACTACAAGGTCCCAATGTGAGACTTATCATAGAGACAATTAATCTAGGCTTACTGTGCAAAAAAAAAAAACTAAAATATAGATTGCCCACATAATGCTTGAGACTACTTACCCTTTTCACCGTACAGCCGCTCAGCACCACAGAGCCTTTCCCTGTATTTTCTTTCCGCACAAACTGAAAGGAAAAATCAATACTTTTAAAACCTCGGGCAAATTTTTCTGGATTTTTAAATGGGTACTTTAGTACTGGGCAAAGGTGACGTGTTCTCTCTGCTCTCTTGGTTCCTGGGTCTAACAGAAGACAAGCAATTACCAAATGTTGTGCCTTTTCTTCCTCTCTCCTTTTCTCTTTCTGCTGTCATTCAGAACCTGAAAACAGAATCGCAGCTTTTCATCAACCATGGGTGCACCAAGTGGAAAATGGCACCAAATGAAATTCTTGTTTTAATCAAATATCTTGTGCTGAAGCTACATAGTGTGACATGTTATAAAAATGCATGAATCTGTCACTTTTGTGTTATGAATACACACTTCCATTTGAAGATACTGTAGATACCTATGATGTGCAGTTGGGACAGTTGGAAACAAACACCATACAAAACGCAGATGAAAAATAAACCAATTTCCAAGCTAATTCTGTTGTCCACCAAGATTTATAGAAGTTTGTTCAAAATACCACAAAGTCTGACAGTCAGGGTCACAAAAAATACTTAAATATTAATTCCTACCAAAAAGCTTTTTTTTGGCTTTTTGGCTGACTGGTGCAAATGTTTGATACCAACAGACATTTATTGCCATCCCTTCAAGCAATGAGTTATTGCTCATAGAAATCAAATGTAGAGCTACTAGTCATTTGCTTGGTTAGTATGCAGGGTAAGAATACATACCACTGGCAGGTGGCAAGCATGGATTTAGCCTATGATATAATGACATTGACATCAACAATGCAATATCGATTGCAATTTTGCAACATACACTGTAAATAGAAAAACAACCATATGGTAGGTAGACAGAAAATACAACACGGTCGATAGCTAGAACAATAACTAGCCAACTAGGGATTCAAACTCACAAAACTTGTTTTGAGGAATAGCAGAGAGTTTCCTCATCTATCCGGAAGTAACCATGAACATATGATGGTTATTAAACGATGAATCTAACAATCCCTTATTCAACAATGTTGATGAGGTCCGGTCATAGTTAACTACAGGATGTAATCTCATCACTGTCTAGCAATGACAACTAAGTGATAATTTAATGTACTAGTTCTAATAATAGGTCTGGAAGCCAATTGCCAACATTCAACATGACTGAGCCAGCTGGTTAGTCTAGTCAACTATTATTGTGCATTTACACAATAAACCCAAATGCCCAATCAAGTAAAAACAAAAGGAAGTAAAACAGTATCAGTTGCATACAGATTTCAAATAATCAAGCATGTCACACATAAAGAACAATTTAGTTGAGCTGATGCAGATGTGTTATTATTCCATTAACATATATTATTGCCATTTATTATACACAGCCTATTAACTCATGATTACTTCATTTTCAAACATTGTTAAAGGAACATTTCACCATAGCATCACTTAATTAACTAATTAAGGCAGCTAATGTTGGCAGTGATATAATTGTGTCATAAAAACACAAGATACAAATCTATCTATCACAATCTAGAAATATAAAACTTGGCATTCTCGTGGTAGTATCTACTTCCCAGGGAACGATAAACGTTTTTCCAATGATTATTTAAATTTTAACATTGTGAATTAATGTTTTCTCAACTTTTCACAAAATCTGGTCATGCCATGAATAACGCATATTGTTTGTAGTATTAAATGTCCAGACAAGAATAAGAGCAAAGTAAGCATACCAAAATAGAGTAGGCAATGCATTTCACACTAGATTGCTGGTGACAGAGCTTGATAGTTAATTTCCACAGGCTCAGTTTCCACAAGCGAGACTTAAATTAATTGCAGTTTTAACTAGCCCTACCTAAAACGTTTAGTATAAACATTAACATAAAATGGCTCTACATTGTCATTATACAACTCTGGAAGGAAAATAACATACTTAACTGTTTGAATATTTCCGGGGAAATTTTGACCAACTGAAATAAGTCACCACATTAATTTGATTTAATTACTAATGACAGGTCATCTGAGAAAGGGGGTGATATCCTTCAAATCAGTTTTATAATGGCCAAACAATCAGACATTTTACTGGCTGAAGAAAATAGGACAAAATAAAATATGTAATCATGGCAACAGACCCTTATTATCAAAGCAACATAATAAGGGTCTGTTGACATTTAAGATAACAGGCTCATCTTTTGTAGCAACAAACCTAATTCCTCTGAGCAAGATTTTTAAATGGTCTTCTTGGAATTTCGTAAGAGTTAGATAGGGCACTGTCCTGTGCATCCCAAGGGGAAAAGCATGCATGAAGTTTTATGATTTGCTGCAGTCTTGACAATATAGGCTGTCCATGGCTCTAATCACCATGTTTCTTCTATATGGTTCATAAAACATCCTACAAGGCCTAGTGGTACCCTGAAGACTGAAATGCTGCTCTAAAAAAATTGTACAGAGTCTTTCCCACCAATGGATATGCTAGTTCTGTAACTAGAGTCAACACATTGCAGGCTAGTATGAAAGAGTGTGAATACATTAGAGTTGGAGAGTAGAATGACATATTAAAATTGTATATGAAGAATTATCCAGAGAACCAGCAGGATGATGGAAGTTAACCTTTAAAGTTGGGTTTCCATACGTAATATACTCATTTTAAATGGAAACTTTAAGTGGCCCGTATGTAGGCCTACTATATGGAAGATTTAGGTTTTCACACCTAAATTATATTTCAAATTTGCAGCACCATAGGCTGGTTTCACAGACACAGATGAAGCCTGGTCTAAGACTGAAGACATCATGCTCAATGGATATATGGAAAACTCCACTGAGATTGATTTCTTAACATTTAAATTGTGTCAGCGAAACTGTCCCCAAATGTGTTAGTCAGGAAATAAACAACACAAGACTAAAACTGGCACCCGGTAGAAAAGCCATGTCTTTACAAGGCACACAAGTGTTATTTTAAGCATATCTTAACAGAGTCATGTAAATACCGGAAACAAATGAGCAAGAAACGCTGTAAGCCTTCCTTATTTTTTGGAGGGTTTTTGTGTTGTTTGTAACGGCTTCAGGTAATGCAGGTTAAAAGAGTAACCTCTGTAAATGTAAATGTAACAATCTGCTTCAGTATTTGTTTTCCTGCTCGATCCGTGATTGTCTGTTTTGTGTAACTTCTTCATCGTACCTTTAATCATTGTACCTGGTTCTCTGTCTGAGCTACTATTTTTTGTACCGCAGTCTCAATATAAGTCAAAACATTCTGAATCAAATTGCTAAATAATCTATGCTAAATCACAATTTTAATACAAATCCATACATTACAAATCACAATTCAATGGAAAAAGAAGCAAATAGACTTGTGTGTTACAACGGCACCCCTGAAGTACAGCAACTGGAGTACATATCAGAGCATGGAATAATTTATAGCAAAGAGCTTTTAGGAAGTCGGGACGAACATGGCCTTAAGAGTCTGGGTATTTATAATTACCTAAACTTAAACTGCCTCTTGTAGAATGTGAGGCTGAGTCTTATCCAGAATGACATGAGGTATACTCCCTGAATCCCTAAGCCACTCACTGTTACTCTAATGCCGTTAGGATAGCGCTCTGTGTCGAATAAAGCAGGAAAAAAACATTGACACAATACAGTTTGTGTAACCAAATCAACAGCAAAACATGATGTATTTGCACCTACTAACATTTAGTTCCCTTCATAGGATAGATGGATGAGACTTGGGTGGACGGTTTAAAAAAAAATCTGGATCATGATGTTATTCTATCCTGATAAAATGGAGGCTGAGACCTTTCCTGGGAGACTAAACTAAAGGCTTCTTTTCTCTGTGCCCTGCTTCACTTGGCTCTTCCTCCTCCCTGCAGGGTAGCTTACCACAATGCCACGGTAGTGTCACACACACATTAGACTCCTGACTGTGCCCTGAACAGAGTGAAGGATGTGTGACACATTTCACAGTGACTCCTAGCTGTTCCCTGTACAGATGCTGTGGGGTGTTGTGACAGCTGAAAGGACAAGGAATATTGCAACCACACCAACTTCCATTTAATTTTCTGGAAATCTTCTTTTAAAGCTTTTTTCCTCATTTGTCAGTTGGCGGTCTACATCACATTTGTTATTCTGTGGATGTTGGTGAACACATGCCAAAAATAATTGCTAATTTCATAAAGAATGGCCTCTGAATGTTGGTACTAGCTTCACCTAGATATGCGAGAAATGCTCTTTGATATGTCATAATCTCTAACCGTCTTTTCATGTAACTTTGACAGCACTTTCTAGTCAAGATAATGCCTTTGGAAACTGTTAGAATCAGATCAAATATTGTACATGGGACTTCAAAAATGCTGTGGGAACTGTTATTACTTTGTTCTCCTGTTTTATTTTTTATTTGACTCTGTTTTTCCCTCCAATTTAGTGAATTCCATTTGTGATAAGGTCTTGTTACATACAGTAGCAGGAACTATCAGCATACATGGGACAATCCATGTTAAGATGTTTCCTCTGAACAACATGCTATGCTGTTCTGGATCTTGTAACTCTGCTCGTTCCACCAGGAATAACGGAATTGTTATCAAAAAGAAATGCACTCTCCGGCTTTTTCCTTAATAGTGCTCAAGATGTCACAAGGAGTTACTAGGAGTGCTGAACCCCTGTGCTAATTCCCCATTCATGACCCCCCTGTTTTCAATTGAGTACTTATTTGACCTTCTGCTCAGCTCAGGGTGTCATGGTTGACTTCTTGAAATGCACACCTTTTTTCCAGCCCCCACAATAAGCTAAATTCAGAGACAATATCTACGTTAAAGCATTAACAAATTCTGATAGAAACCATAATTTTTTGACACAAATTTAAAAACTTGAAAACAATTGCAATGGATCCCCTTTGTCTTTCCTGTTTGACATTGAAGACGGGTGGCATACTTTTTTTAATCTCTTTGAAACAGATGACTTTCATGTTGCACTGATACTGTCTAGCTCTGGGTAACACAGTTTAAATATTCATATGCTGTTGCATATATATGAACGCAGATGAGTGAGAAACTAAAAAACAAAACAGTAAACCATCAAAATAACAGTCGGCACTGAGTGGCTTCCTCTCCACTGTCTTTCCTTGGTTATATATTTCCACCAGTGTCTCAATGCCTCAAAGCACTAGTGAGCCAGTCTCTCTCCCTCTCACACACCAGCAGGATTTAGATACCCCCATGTATTATAGATAGGAAAAATAAACTGCATGCGCAAACCATTTACATGAAACACTGCAGGACCACAAGACAGAGAGATTAAAATGGTCAAATAAAGCTTCTTGCTGCATGGTAAAATAAAGCAAGAAATACGAAGGCCTATAAATTAGTTTTATTTCCTTGATGCCTCTCTGCATGTCACCTTGTAACCAATTACATTAAGCTATCACTCCCCCACTTGCTGGGAGTCTATAAAATGGTCCGTAATCTAATAGTAGGCTTATGAATGTGTTGTTTTCATAATTATTCCTCTCATTGAGGGTGATTGCATCTTCATCAAGAGGTGTGTGTACAGTAGGACCTTCCTTTGCAACATTAAATTAAGTGACGCATATGGGTGGGACAATACATATACAAGCTGTTATTTTGATGCTGAGTTTGCCTTGTACTGCAGTTTCATCTTAGACGAACCATTCCCACCAAGGTTACGAGGGGCAGACGATTTACTTTTCTACGAAATGTTTAATTCAGGTTTCATTTATGTTAGATAACCACAGGACATGCAGCTTGGCAAACTGTTGTGGAAGTTTTACTATGTCATACTCCTTGCTTGAAAGTGTATTCTTTCGGTTACTATGTTGTGCGAGATGGTACCTCCTAAATGTTTTTCCAGAATTTCTCAAGTTACCCTGTTATTTCATGTTTGACCATGTCCTGCAACGTGGCCATGCAAGAACTGCCTTTATCAATTAACCCAACATATTAGGGACAACCAAAAACCCAGAACTATAGGTGGGTTGACAATGGAGTTTAGAAGGGCATCTACAAGGGTGTCCACTAAAAGTTGACAAGAACCTGAAATACCGTGAACGCCCACAAGGTTTACCACACAAATGGTTAAAAAACAAATAACCAACCCTTATTTATGATATGGAGTGAAATAGAACCTAAAATATAACATAAACAGAAAGATATAGCATCTTGAAAACTGGAAGAGAAAAGGTGTTCCTCCCTAGTGTCTTAGGCCACCGGAATTATACCTACTAGCTGTGATGTTCTGTGCCCTTCATCCCTTTTTGTTTTCTATGGACAATCCCGTTTATGTGTTTGTTTCCCCTGGTTTCGGTTTGTTCTTGTTGTTTTGTTTCTGAACGCAGCCCGGTCCCTCCGTTATTGGCTACACCTGTTCCCTATGGGGTGTTCCCTATATATGCTGTTCTTTTCTGTTTAGTCATTGTGAGGTATTGTACGTTTCATGTCTGTACTGAGCAGTCCTTCTACAAAACGACCATTCGTTGGATCATTCTTAAACCAAGATTTTTCCTGTACCAGTTCCCTGCCTGCCCTCGACTACAACACTTGCCTAGCCGTCACCTTTCAATTACGCCTTCCTGCAATCATTACACTAGCAGGAAAAATAAAAGGATGTCTTTGTGGTACTTCCATTAAAAGTATGTCTTTGTGGTACTTCCATTAAAAGTATGTCTTTGTGGTATTCATATTAAAGTATGTCTTTATGATAATTCTATTAATTAAGTCTTTATGGTCCATTAGGGTTTGTGAACACTTCTTTTGTAAAATGTTTGGCCCTGTGAAAATCAATAGTTTATAGTGTGGAGACATGATTCAAATGTTATGTCAATCTTGGTCAATCCTTGCATCCATACCTTTATTTATACATTTGATGTAGCTTTAATAAAAAAATCCTGTATGCTGACTGAATTTGTCTTGACATTATATGGAATTGAAGGTGAAAAAATATGTGTAAAGTCATGCATACAGCATGGCAATCCAGACCCTCTGTACTGTTGGACTCTGTTGTGTTGGGTAATCACTATATCTGTATGCCACTGAGTGACTTGCAGGCTGTGTTTTATGCTGTATTAAGAGCTCTTGTAGAGAGGACACTGGGCCTCTGATGGCCAGTTCATTGAAGTAAAACTCTGGTATTAGGTATAAAGCCCACAGACAAAGAAAGAGTCAAATTGGCCCTTTAGTAGCTTTCTCAAAAAATGTCAAGGACACTGGCCAACCCCCAGTATTTGCTTCAATATTCTTTTTTTCCAGCACATATTCATCATTTTCTATCCATCTTGCTTACATCTTGCTACCCAGATTAAAAATGGTATATTACATTTCATGCCATAGTGACAAGCTACTTGCCTGAGTACCAACAAAATTAGTTTATTGTACGCAAATCTAGTACAAGTGTGAATCTGTGTTATCTCAGCAACCTAGAGTTGTCAACTGGTGTGTTGTGATCCAAATTTGTGTTAGGAGTATTGTAACTACGTCCCCAATTTTGACGAAGCAGCCAGACACAGTCTCACTTCTGCATCACAAACTCTTTCACTAAAGAAAAGACCAGTCTACCGATTGGCTTTGTACACTTTTAGTACACTTAGCTTAGCCTGTAATGGAATTTCATAAGCTTGTAAAACCAAGTGTGAACTGATTTTAAATAAGTTGGAATTGTTTTAACCTAATTTGTATTCATTTAATTTGAATTGCAAGCATATTTTATTTTCAGAATTACAACACAAACATTCACTACAAAAAATACTTTGTCTATAGTGATTGTAAATTAATCCATCCCATAGGAGATGTTGGACCTTTTACTCCTTTCTAGCTACCTATCTCCCGCATAAAAGACTGAATAGCGGCCAAAAAGGTAACAAAAGTAAGTCCCATGGTCGAAGTCAGCGCAATTTCATTGTCACTGCATAAATAGTACTGTAGCTAGCTGGCATTACTTGCAAACTTCAGATCCGGCAGCCATTTGCATAGCCTCATTCTGGAAAGTTTGCTTATGTAAGTGGCAAGGCAACCAACGTTGCAAGTCAACCGATGCTTGATAGCTAATGTGTCCCATATTAGCTAGCTACAGTGGGGAGAACAAGTATTTGATACACTGCCAATTTTGCAGGTTTTCCTACGTACAAAGCATGTTGAGGTCTGTAATTTTTATCATAGGTACACTTCAACTATGAGATACGAAATCAAAAAAAAAAAAAAAATCACATTGTAAGATTTTTAAGTAATTAATTTGCATTTTATTGCATGACATAAGTATTTGATACATCAGAAAAGCAGAACTTAATATTTGGTACAGAAACCTTTGTTTGCAATTACAGAGATCATTCATTTCCTGTAGTTTTTGACCAGGTTTGCAAACACTCCAGCAGGTATTTTGGCCTACTCCTCCATACAGACCTTCTCCAGATCCTTCAGGCTTTGGGGCTGTCGCTGGGCAATACGGACTTTCTGCTCCCTCCAAAGATTTTCTATTGGGTTCAGGTCTGGAGACTGGCTAGGCCACTCCAGGACCTTGAGATGCTTCTTACGGAGCCACTCCTTAGTTGCCTTGGCTGTGTGTTTCAGGTCGTTGTTATGCTGGAAGACCCAGCCACGACCCATCTTCAATGCTCTTACTGAGGGAAGGAGGTTGTTGGCCAAGATCTTGCGATACATGGCCCCATCCATCCTCCCCTCAATGCGGTGCAGTCGTACTGTCCCCTTTGCAGAAAAGCATCCCCAAAGAATGATGTTTCCATCTTCATGCTTCAGGGTTGGGATGGTGTTCTTGGGGTTGTACTCATTCTTCTTCTTCCTCCAAACACGGCGAGTGGAGTTTAGACCAAAAAGCTCTATTTTTGTCTCATCAGACCACATGACCTTCTCCCATTCCTCCTCTGGATCATTCAGATGGTCACTGGCAAACTTCAGACGGGCCTGGACATGTGCTGGCTTGAGCAGGGGACCTTGCGTGCGCTGCAGGATTTTAATCCATGACGGCGTAGTGTGTTACTAATGGTTTTCTTTGAGACTGTGGTCCCAGCTCTTTTCAGGTCATTGACCAGGTCCTGCCATGTAGTTCTGGGCTGATCCCTCACCTTCCTCATGATCATTGATGCCCCACAAGGTGAGATCTTGCATGGAGCCCCAGACCGAGGGTGATTGACCGTCATCTTGAACTTCTTCCATTTTCTAATAATTGCACCAACAGTTGTTGCCTCCTCACCAAGCTGCTTGCCTATTGTCCTGTGGCCAGTAAATCACCTGCAAGTGGATTCGGGAACTTGCAGCTGGGAGAGCTTGTCCTGCATCAGAGCTGGAATGATTGTATTACAGGCAAAGCTGAAATCCACAAACAGGATCCTGCCATAGGTTCTTGAGAAGTCCAGGTGCTGGAGGATAAAGTGGAGGGCCATGTTAATTGCATCATCTACAGACCTGTTGGCTGTGTAGGCAAACTGCAGGGGGTCCAGGAGAGGGTCGGTAATGGCTTTAAGGTGAGACAGCACAAGGCGCTCAAATGACTTCATGACCACAAATGACCACAGAGGTCAGGGCGATAGGTCTGCAGTCGTTAAGTCTTGTGATCCTTGGTTTCTTGGGGATGTGGATGATAGTGGAGGTCTTGAAGCTGGCTGGCATGTGGCATGTCTCCAGTGAGGTGTTAAAGAGGTCTGTGAACACTGGAGGCTGAACAGCACAATGCTTCAGGTTTGGTGGACAAACAGAGTCTGGCCGCTGCTATGCCGAGGTTCTGTCTCTTAAACAGTCTGTTAACGTCCCTCTCCTGGACAGAAAGAGTTGTTGTTGTGGTAGGAGGGGAGGGGGCCACTTTGATGGGCAGTTTGAGATTGCCCCATACTCCTGCTGAGGTGGGGGAAGGTGGGCTGGAGCTGGTTGATGGAGGAACAGGGGATGGTGTCAGAACTGTCCCATTGTCTTTCAAAAAGACAGTAGATCTCATTCAGGTTGTTGGCCAGGCAATAGTTGTTGATGGAATGGGGAACTTTAGGCAGGTAGTTGGTGATCTGTCTAAGGCTCCTCCAGACAGAAGCAGAGTTGTTAGCTAAGCATTGTTGTTGTAATCTCTCAGAATACAGGAGTTTAGCATTTCTCACCTCCTTAATAAAACTGTACTCTTGAACGCCTCCTGCTTTTCCATCCTTAGCCGTCTGAGTTTAGCTGTGAACTAGGATTTCTCATTGTTATAACTCAACCTGGTGCGTGATGGAATACATCCCAGTCAGTACACTCTAAGCATGCCCAAAGATCCTCCACAGTCTTACTGCCCCATTGCTGTGATTTCCTGACAAATGGCTTACAGAGCTTGAGTTTCTGTCTATATGCAGGAATCAGGTGGACCATGACGTGGGCAGAGTGACCCAGTGCAGCGTGGGGGACAACATGATAGACTTTATTGACTATTGTGTAACAGTGATCCAGAATGTTCTCTTCCCAAGTTGGGCATTTCATTATTTGTCTATATTTGGGAAGTTCGTGGCTGAAGTTTCCCTTGTTAAAGTCCCAAGGACAATAACTGTCATGTCCTGGCTGGGAGCCCCTAGCCTAGTCTATGTTTTGGGGCTCGCAGTCAGGGCATGCCACCTAGAGAGGCCTCTGGCCCTCTCTATGCCGCTGTGGGCTCCCCAGTCAGAGCAGTTGTGACTTCAGTTGACTCTGATTGGGGAGCCTACTTAGGTTGATTTGTGTTTCACAACTTCACGGTTTGTCCTTTGTTTGATTCCCATCTCATGTGGATACGCTGCACGTTTATTTTGTAAGTTTCGTGTTTAGATATAGTCCCGTTTTGCTGTTTACTTCAGCACCTTTTATTTTGTATACTGCGTAGTTCGTGTTTTGTGTCTTGTGGAATTAAATACACCTTTACTGTTCAAGATGTCTGCTTTTGGTTTCGCCATGCACAACAGCCGTGACAGAATCAACCACCTACAGAAACCAGCTGCATTCGACGAGCAGTGTCAGGGGAGAGTGGAGCATACCTGGTTGGGGGACTGGGGATCTGACTCTCTCTCCTCTGACGATTCAGGGGCTGAATACGATGACTGGGATCTTCCATATGATGATCCAGGCTGGGGTGTCAGCAGGGGGTGGAGAAACCCACCTTTAACCCAGGATCCATGGGTTTCCTCGGCACCCAGCCCAGCTACTTCCCAGGGCCCCCCCCAAACAATTATTTTGGGGGGGCTAGTGGGTCTCCCTGGGAGGAGAGGCTGGTGTCTGATTGGAGATCCCGACAGTCTCAGTACCTGTCCCTGTCTGCGCTGACCGCGGGCCCCCGCCTGTCTCCCTGGGAAGGGAGCAGGCTAGCCAGGCATCCCGGGTTGGGGCCTGGTAAACAGGCAGCCCGTGGGAAAGTGCCTGCTCGTCGCACCACCGGTGCCCCGGGCCCTGGGAAGCGAACAGCTGTCGCTCCAGGGTCCGCTAGGATTACCACCGATGCCAGAGCACCTGCCCCACGTTCGGTCCACGTCACAGCACGTGCGTCACGTCCGGGCCTTGTCCCAGCACATGCTCCACGACCGGCCCACGTCACAGCACCTGCTTCACGTCTGACCCTCGTCTCAGCACCTGCTCCACATCCGGCCCTTGTCTCAGCACAAGCTCCACGACCGGCCCACGTCCCAGCGACTGCCCCACGTCAGACCATTGTCGTTCCGTTGCCAGCTCCCAGAGCTAGTCCTTCGTTGCCTGCTCCCAGGGCCAGTCCTCCGTTGCCAGCTCCCAGAGCTAGTCCTCCGTTGCCTACTCCCAGGGCCAGTCCTCCGTTGCCTGCTCCCAGAGCTAGTCCGCCGTGTCCTGCCCCCGGGGCCAGTTACCCGGGTCCTGCCCCCGGGGCCAGTTTCCCGTGTCCTGCCCCTGGGGCCAGTTTGCCGTATCCTGCCCCGGGGGGCAGTTTCCCGTGTCCTGCCCCCGGGGCCAGTTTCCCGTGTCCTGCCCCCAGGGCCAGTTTCCCGTGTCCTGAGGCGGCTCGTCCGGGAAACTGGCCCTTTATATAGAATGATTCCAGATCAGGAGAACAGTGCTTTTGAATCACTGTCACATCAGAACACCAGCCAATGTTAGTATAAAAACAGATACCTCCTCCATTCGTTTTCCCATGGAAAGTTCTGTGTCGTGATCTGCTCTGAAAAGTTGGAAGTCTGAAAAGTTGGAGTCTGAAATTAGTTCACATAGCCACGTTTCCACAAAACACAGAACTGAAGACGCGTTACAGTCTCTGCCCTTTTCTTCCAGTAGCTGAAGTTCATCCTGTTTGTTGCACAGCGATCGCACATTTGAGAGAATTATTCCAGGTAACAGTGTGCGATGTCCACGTTTGCGGAGTCGTACGAGCGCACTGGTACGTTTCCCTCTTTGTGTTAGCAAAAGTAAGGGCACCTTTGACTAGAATGTCCAATAATTCCACTGTTGTTAGCAAGAACGTAGGAAATAAATCTGCTGTTGTTCCTCTGATGTTTATGAGCTCATCTCTGGTGAGTTCGGGTATCGTAACAAAAAACTGACTTTACTAACAAAACAAGAAAAAACTATACACACCAAAACACAGAGGCTGCCTTCCACGGCTCCATCTTGGTAGGTCCAATCCATATGTATTTATAATTGCGATGATAAACATTGTTTCAAGGATTAAATTATGTTCTTAATATATTCCTTGATATTATGAACACAGTTGAAAACTATTATTTCTTGTCTAGACATGTTAAACAAATCAAATAAAGGGGAAATGTTTTTCTTTTTTTGTCTCTTTTATTTGTCTCTGTGTGGGAGAGAGGAGAAAAAGATGGAGACCGATTCGAGATAAAGATGAAAATCAACGTCCATGGGGAGTCCAGGGGGTGCTGTTTATTCTTGCACTGGAGTAAATTATTTTCTAAAGACAGACAGATTTTGTTTTTGCTCACAGTTTTTTTGTAGATGTTGGAGATTCAATAGAGGAGATTGCTTTCCCACTGAGCAATTTTTTTTATATTCAGAAAATAAACTATGCGTTTTGTTACATTTTAGGTTTGCGTGATTGCGATGTTTCATAAAAATCTAAGATTAGGGAACCATTTCTATGCGAATTATATCTCTACTGGTTCTGAATAAGAGTGGAGAAATGTTGTCCTATTGTGTGTATTTTGCAGCCCTGGGTGAAAAGCCAGTTCACCACTGAACATTAGATACACAGTATATGGGTATTTAATAATTGAGGATAATTAGAATGGAGAGCTTTCCTGTGGATCATAATAGCATCACTGAATACAAGGTTGAAGTGGAACAAGGCAAAGGTGAGACATATGTTATCAGTACAGCAGTGATAATCTCTTCTGCTGCCTGCAGAATACAAAAGTAACTGGGTTTAAAGACCTTGGCATTGGTCCAACACCGGTCCCTCTTGCACAGTATGAGCTGTGAGTTATTTGTCTGGGGGAAGGAGCTGTACCTGAGTCAATCTATGACTGATGCCAAAGCCTTTTGCACGACAAGCAACTTGATCTGGAGATGTCTGCTTCCTTCCTCCTTTCTGTTACTCTGCTGTTACTCTCCTTTCTCAGGGCAGCTCAGTCTTATTGATCCAGTCATCTGATTCAACCAGTTTTAGGCTGGCCTTGGATCTAATTTACTGTTTCCATTCCCTTACAGTCTTGAGACAGAAGAATCTTATAGTAGATCAGTCAATCTGGAAACAATGCCTATAAAATGTAATGGGGCGACAGGCTGAATGAGTATGCATCTGAAAACCAACAGACATTATATGCTTTGTGGCCCGTGCATGCCCTGCACAAAGTATATGGACTAAACCCAAGGCTTCCAGGGGTGCTACAAGCCTGTTGTCTGCTTTGCCAACCAGCTTTGGGCAAGGAGGTGTCTAAACAGTTTCAAGCAGCGAAAGGCATGTGTTGACAAGAGTTGACATCCTGCACAGTTGCGTATAAAACCAAATTAGCCATCACTTCTTTTCTTTAAAAGAATATTTTTATCACAATTTCTGCAGACTTAGGTTTGAGAAATGCTGCCCTAGGAGACTGTCGCCGTGCCCAGATTTCCCTTGTTTAGGCCCCTATAGGCTGCCACGTCCTGTGTTTCACCCATCTTGCTTAGTGGCACAAATATAATATTCCCTCTAGGGTTTTATACTTAGTGACTGACTGAAAGGGAACTTTGGCTTATGAATATAACCTTGGTCCCCTGAAGAAGGGAACACGCTACCACAGCTTTGTACAACATCTAAAAAGACAAATCTGAATTGCAAATCTGGTTGAAACAGATGAACATAACAAACAACTCACTTTTTAGGCAAGAATCATTAGAACTCCTTTGATATACACTGGGAGTAATATTTTGATCTTGACACAGAATATATAAAACTTTGTTCAAAATGTGTTCATTTTTATATCCGAGAAATGACAGAGGTCAAGACGTCAATTTCCTCATAACTACAGCTGTGCATCATTCACCTTGACAGGAATGACAATTGTGAATGAAATAAATTAACAACAGAAATGTTTGATGCTGTAAAACTGGCAAAAAAAGGCCTGTTTTTCAGCATGTGTCAATACAAGTTGGAATCGCTGTAATGATGACAAGAAGAAGCGGTAGTACTAAGTTGTAATAACTCTACCACCACCTCCACAAACATAAACAAATGTTAAATAAACAAAGTAAGATAACTTCGGACAGGGCCAAAAAGGCAGAAAATAACTACACCATTCACAAGACCAATGGGACACCAACCAACCGCAAACTTCTCTAAGAGAGTGCTGAGTATGGGCCAGAATTCACACCCATCGCCTGAATCTTAGGGACATTATAGTTGGCCCTTATCTTTTACCACTCCAACGTTTCTAGGCATTACATGTAGGCACCAGTAGCCAAAAAGCATGCGGTTCCTACTTAGATTGGTATAATTAATATACACATTATACCATGTATACTATGTATTCAGCAGAGCAGTATGCTATGAAGTGCGAACAGCAACAAAGTGGTTCATTTCTATTGTTCTACAAATCCTCATTTCTTCAACCCTACCTTGAACCTGCATCCGATTGGTGAGAAAAACAAAACCCAACATATGTTTTCAATATCATTTCATCTGGATTGGTCCCAAAACAATGTGTATTGTTTTTCAAAGACTAAATGAACATAAAAAATAAGGGCTGCGGTTCATAAAATATACCAAAACACCTAACCTCCAGGAGTTCTCCAATTAACATTGTAAAACAAGTATCTAACTAATACAATGTTGAATGCACAGGTAAGAAATGGTGGAAGTACTGTATGAATTTTAAGGATTTAATTTCAGTGGAACATTTATGTTCGCGGGCCAAATGATTTTAACTGTCCTACTAACATAAATACACATGTAAATGACCAGAAGACATCTGCAGTTAGTTTTATGTTATTGTTTCAAATACTTTCTTTCACAAAATTGTTTAGATTGCCTGAGATATTCCCCATTTATACATTTTTGCCGGTCTGTCTAACAGCTTTCACTGACTTGTAATCTCCTCAGACAATTGCAGTTCTATTCCCCCTGTCCCAAACTACCCTGGATTAGCAAATACGATTCCTGTCTTGTTTGGTGAGTGAAGGGGAACAGGAGACAAGATGTGATATTGTTAAAATTCAGTCTTGTAAACATAATAGGCAGGATTCTACACAGTGCCTCTTTAATGTGTGGGGGACCTGCAAAAGCCCTTTCTGTGGAATCATAGGCACTGGTGCCTGAAGGAATTCAAAAGCTTCATAAAGAGTTCATAAAGACTACAGTGGCAGAAAGTTGTTGTGTACTTGTTGCATGCACTGAATTGTTGGCTTGTAATTTGTATAGTTCAGTTCAGAAAGTTCAGTTGAGTTCCTGCATATTTTCAGAAATTGTATAAGAAATATGAAAGTTAAAGAAATAAGAATCAGTGTGTTTACAAAACGGAAGGCAGAAAGGGTGTTATTTCTATTTACATGTAAAGGAGATCTTATGATCTTTATATCTCCTAATCTTAGCCATTGGAATTGTAATTTGGTATGTTGTTCAGCCGTTTGTTTGTTGTGTCAGAAAATGTGATCGGCATGAGAATTCTAATGTAGCTACAGCTGCATTTTGGTTGATATTTTTGGTTCATATTAAAGACAATTAAAGACACCTCAGCTTGCTTTTTTGGGCAACTGGACTCTAAAAGTCAAAAAATCTGTCACTTCAACTGAATGGGCAAATTACCACTAGAGAAAACGAATTGGTAGCAGTCAAGCATTCAGTGCTGCAAATCTAAGGATTTGATGGCCCAGCTAGCTGGCAGACTAAAGGTAGCTTAAAGCTTATTGCAGGTGATTAGATGAGAGATGTCTCCTTTTTTCCTGTGAGCATGGAATGCTTTTGAGCGCAGCGGGAAAATGCCGTTGAGTGCTGTACTGTGAATGATGAGTGGGATCTCAAACTGCTAAGAGCTGCTCACATATTCTGGACAAGATATATAAGTTTGCCTGACGTTGGGCACATTTGGAGGCACGTGTCAAACACAAACATGTGATCTGATGGTTTCCTTTTTTAGGTAGCTCATCGTTTTCCCTCATCTGATCAAAGAAGGCAAACATCCCTTACAGATGTTGAGTCCCTACAGTTTTGATTCCCGCCTTCCCCAGCAATCTAAGGAATGACTTATGTTGGAAGAGGTCAAGGAGAGGTTCTTGCCATCAGTGGCAATGGTCTGGTTGACGGGGACATCATTTGTTTCCAAATCTAGATGTGGCATTGAGTTGTTTTTAAAAAAAGTGTGAGGGATTAACCATCTCATTATTAAAGTCCTAGTTGAAAGACATCATGAATATACTAAACAACTTCCTTGCTTCTTTCTGCATTGCCATGAAAGGACATCATACTCGGGTAAGATGAAAGGGAGAGGGGGGAGTATTTTTGTAAAAAGAAATCTAATAAGATTAATTTTTTTTTCTTTCTGAACGTTGCTCCATTCTTGTTCTCTTGTCACAAGAAGTGCCTGAGTCCCTGTTAATGAAAAACATCCCCGTAGTATGATGCTGCCCCAACCAATGTTCACAGTAAATATGATGTTCTTGGGGTGATGTGCCATGTTGGGTATGTCCTGAACATAATGTTTGGCTTCTCAGCCACATTGCTACTGAAACCCATTTGCATACTTCTAACTTGATTTTAGGTGGGTTATCTTGAATAGGAACTTTCTTCCACTCTACCTAACATACTAGACTGGAGTTCCTTGTTAACTGTCACATAATTCCAACAACAGCAATGACTGCCACCAAGGGTGTATGAAGTCATTGGGATGAAAAGGCCCTTCATGCCATATACAAGTCATAAAATATTGGCCAACATAAATAAAAGTTACTTTAGTTCGTTAGTTATCATTTGCTCCTTTAAGTTAGATGTTACATTAGTATTTTTAATAGTTTTGAAGATGGCCAACATTAAACATGAGCCAGGTAAGTCTAGCTGACTATGATTACAAGTTTGACAACAGCCTAGATAGCACACAGTGTTGGCCGGCTTGCAATTTTCCACCTTCCGTATGCCCAAGAATGTATGTATATACCACCCTATGCAGGATGTTACATGCCAGCTATTTAACCTTGAAAGCAATATGCTTTTTTATATTCTGGCAATCACATTCCAAAGGACTGTTATCAGCCATAGCCAAACCATCTATTCATGGGTTCACTTAAACTAAAGCGATGCATTTCTGGAAAACATAAAAAAGATGGCCAATCTTCATGTAAAGGCTAAGATATTGTTCATAAATCTTCTTCAAGCCCAGTCTGCCTGCATCCAACCTTAGCTTGGGCTAACATATTTCCTAATCGATTGCTTAGCATTGTAGAGTATTTTACATAGTTTTACAACCAGCCAATTTCTCTTTATTTCCAGTAACAACAATAATTTTCCAAGTCATGAGTATATCGCTTTCCTCTGTAATTTGACGTTGCAGCTTGTTCGATGCAGATGTACTGTTCATCTTGTCCTATCTCTTTCTTTCTAACCCTTGTGGTAATGTCATGATGACAGTGACTGAGAGTAAATATACTACTTGCTCTTTGGCGCCAACTAGACAGATAAATCAATAATACTTCTAGAACACGGTTGTTCATTTTAATGCCCCAAAAGTGGTATATTTACACTGTGCTGTAAAAGTAATGTAATGAAATCCTTAGTGTCTCGTTTGTGCATCCCGTCCTATAGGAAAGCAATTGATGTACAATTTAAGCACTGGGCTTTTTGTCCAACACTCGGAATGTTTTTTTGTTTTTGCTACATTTACCATATTAATGTAAGAACATGTAACATAACCTATAATATAAGAACATTTATTTTTTCTTATTTCCTAAATTCCAAGGGCCAAGGCTGTATATATGTATACAATAAGGTCAGCAAAAGGAAATACAAATCAAGTGATCATTTTGGAAGACATCAGGTGATGCTTATTGTAAAAACTGACAGTTTTGCCATGGTAACTCAGAGGTGTCAAGTGTAGGATTAGTCTAGTAGCAGTGTAGTGGGGGGGGGGCAGTTTTACACTTAAAATGTTACCAGGGGACAGCCAGGACATGAGTGCAAAGATATGTATCCATAGTGATAAATATATATATATATTAATATAATCAGACTCCATATTGTTTGTAAATAAATGTTATCATAAAAGACCATTATTTGGGAGTCCATAGTAAAAAAAAAGGTTAACTACTCCTTTCGGCACAAGCCAAACATTAAAATGACCTGTTCCAGGGCCCACCCAAACTGGTCAGAAACACAGAACTCAGGGATGCCCAAAATTGCATGTGTTTCTGGGCTTTCCCAGAGACCCACAACTCAGGGAGTTGTCGCATGTATTCTCAGGTCCACCTAGACCCAGAACTCAGGGATGCCCACAATTTCATGTGTCCCCGGGACCACCCAGCCCGTTCAGAGACTCAGAACTCAGAGATGCCCACAATGGCAATTCAATTAGCTGAAAACACTGGTCAATGTTACTGCAGCTAGCTAGCAAATGTCAGCTAACCGCAAGCTAACAAAGTGTGACCTATAATTCAATGCAGTGAAAATGAATGCCGGTGACTGTTAGGCCTTCTAATATATCCATTGTTTGATCTACTTACTGAAAGTCAGCCACCACCGCTGCATGATGTGCCAACGCTGAGGATGGCGGAGGGGCAATGGAACAAACCACGGTGAGGCAAAGGGCAGGGGGTCGCAATCTTTGAATGCCCCCCAAATAATTGCCTATTTAGTGTGTACAATAAGTGCCTTAAATTTGTGTAATTAATTTTTTTTTTATTACCAAGTCATGTTTACAGTGATATATTGGTGGGACAAATCATAGTTTTTCCCAAGCTGGTTGGTCATGTCCCCCCCCGGGATTTCAGTCTATGGTTGGGAGGTCTCTTTAACGATGACAAACTCCTAGATGGTAAGCCACAACATAAAGTGTTGGGAGGTCTCTTTATCAATGACAGTCTCCTAAAATGTCTGTCATCATTTTGTAAACCATTAATTCTCCACATTTGTTATTTTTTGTCTCTGAAAATCTATGCTAATTAAGGTCTACAAAAACACACAAATTACATATTCTGTCAACTTAAAATCATCATCTTAAAATCAACCACTTTATTATTTCTGGGTTTGCAATGCAAGACTATACAGGCACACAAAGTGGGGCAAATAAGTACATAAAAGTTGGTAAGATAGATGCAAATTAAAATAGTCTGCACATAAAATGTATGAAAATGGTTTCATTTCAAACCCAAAATCTGAAAAACAGAGCCTTTATTATAATTGCAAAGGTGGTGATTGCAGATCTTTTCCTCAGGCAGTTGGTAGTGAAGAAATTGGAGGAAGAATTGGATGTCAGTTACTGTAAGTTGCTTTACTGCAACATTTGCTTTAGTGAGAAGGTGTTGGATCACAACTGACTGAGAAAACATGTTGCCTGATAATGAATTAGTTAGCAGATAAAGTGAATTGCTTAGCTGATCAACCCCTAGCATCCTGTGAAGTTTTGCAGGGTTGGAGAAGGAAAAAACTGACCAACGGTTAAAACAATGTTTTTAGAAAAAGTTCACAAGTATGGCCCTTCATTTTCCCTTGTCAAACTTATTCCACACATAAAATGGTTGTTATGATTTATGGTTGCATTTCTATGGTGTTCACTCAGGTACCCAAAATAGGAAAATGGTACATTAAGTAGATGTAAATAGAATTAAATAATGCAAGGCTTCTGTAATACCTACTCCTCTGATAACGCAAAACTGACATTTTGATTTATTTCTGAAAGTTTGATGTTAATGGTTTGGCTTCATAGTGTCTAAGCAGTGTGGGCAATATGTGACCTTGGGATGAAAGCACATTGATTGCACTTTTTTCTGAGGGCCTTCTGTAGTAAACTACTAATGTTACTTTTAAAATGCACTTTTAAAGGTTTTAAATATTTAAATGCTACCTCAATATTTGTTTTTTATTAGCCTTCATTTATACAAAGAAATCTACTGAGACCAAGGTCTCTTTAACAGCTATAACCTGTACTACAACAAATAAAATACTGGTTAAGAAAAACCACAATAGACAATATAAATATAATTTGCCACCCATAATAAAAAAATACCTACCCCTAAATCCTATAACACTCTGCTTTTGCTTTTATAAATCTTTCTTAATGTCTTAACACATAAGGGTTATGAAAAGCACACCTGTTACATTTCTATTCATATTTCCGGACTGGTTGAAGTTAGAAGCCTACTTTTGTGCTACATTGTAGAGGAGTCAGCTGCAAAGAATAACGTGTCATTTGTTTTTTTTCTGTAAAGTAGAAGCCTTCCAAACACTTTCTCATGGGGTGGTTGTGGGGGGGTCAGGGGCAGTGTTTGGGGAAAACACGACAAACATGTACGATGGTGACTTAAAGGCCGGCGACGCCGAACGCTGGGGTATTACGCAACCAGGAGAGGGCACTGGAAATGCTGTAGTGCTAGTTCAGCCTACAGAATTGAAATACTGTAATGCTAGTTCAGCCTACAGAAGTAAAAACACACCAGTTAAATACCGTAGTGCTAGTTCAGCCTAGATAAGTAAAATCACTAGTGAAATACAGTAGTGCTAGTGCAGCCTACAGAAGGGAAAACACTCAAGAAATACATTAGTGCCAGTTCAGCCTAAAGAAGTAAAAACACTAGTGAAATGCTGTAGTGCTAGTTCAGCCTACAGAAGTGAAAACACTAGTAAAATGCTGTAGTGCTAGTTCAGCCTACAGAATTACAAACAATAGTGAAATGCTGTAGTGCTAGTCCAGCGGACAGAAGTAAAAACACAAGTGAAATACTGTAGTGGTAGTTCAGCCTACAGAAGTAAAACACTAGTGAAATACTGTAGTGGTTGTTCAGCCTACAAAAGTAAAAACACTAGTGAAATACTGTAGTGGTTGTTCAGCCTACAAAAGTAAAAACACAAGTGAAATACTGTAGTGGTAGTTCAGCCTACAGAAGTAAAACACTAGTGAAATACTCTAGTGGTTGTTCAGCCTACAAAAGTAAAAACACTAGTGAGATACTGTAGTGCTAGTTCAGCCTACAGAAGTAAAAACCATAGTGAAATGCTGTAGTGCTAGTCCAGTCTACAGAAGTGAAAAACACTAGTGAAATGCTGTAGTGCTAGTTCAGCCTACAGAATTACAAACAATAGTGAAATTCTGTAGTGCTAGTCCAGGGGACAGAAGTAAAAACACAAGTGAAATACTGTAGTGGTAGTTTAGCCTACAGAAGTAAAAGACTAGTGAAATACTCTAATGGTTGTTCAGCCTACAAAAGTAAAAACACTAGTGAGATACTGTAGTGCTAGTTCAGCCTACAGAAGTAAAAACTATAGTGAAATGTCGTAGTGCTAGTTCAGCCTACAGATGTAGAAACACAAGTGAAATACTGTAGTGCTAGTTCAGCCTACAGAAGTAAAGACCTTTGGGAAATAATGTAGTGCTAGTACAGCCTACAGATATAAAAACATTAGTGAAGTGCTGTAGTGCTAGTTCAGCCGACAGAAGTAAAAACACTAGTGAAATACTGTAGTGCTAGTTCAGCCAACAGAAGGGAAAACACTCATGAAATACAGAAGTGGTAGTTCTACTAATAGAAGTAAAAACACTAGAGAAATGCTGTAGTGCTAGTTCAGCCTACAGAAGTAAAAACACCAGTGAAAAATACTGTAGTGCTAATGAAGCCTACCGAAGTAAACATTCTACTGAAATACCGTAGTGCTAGTTCATCCTACAGAAGTAAAAACACTAGTGAGATACTATAGTGCTAGTTCAGACTAACCAAGTAAAACACTAGTGAGCTACTGTAGTGCTAGTTCAGCCTACAGAAGTAAAAACGCTAGTGAAATACTCTAGTGTTAGTTTTGCCAACAGAACAAAACTAAACTTAGAACTCTTTAATACTATAATCTCCTACCTGTTTTTCCCAGTCTAGGTTAACAGCACCACTAAGCATCACTGAATTTGTAATAATTCAGTACAACATGGACGTGTAATTTTAAAGTAAAATCCAAGTAAAGTAAACCCGATTAAACAGTAAAGGGTTAATATAATGAAATTATAATAAAAAATAAATGTTTGTTGTGTTTCTCAGTACACAATCACCTAATGGGTGAATAATGTAGCATAGTTGGCAGAGTAATAAAGGAAGTGATGCAATCCGCATTAGCCTACATCATGCACTGTCACTATATAAACATTGAGTGTCTGATTATGTTGATGTTAAGAAATAAATTCTAAGATTTGTACAGATTCATGTGCCTGATTTGCTGACAATTCCTACACCTTTACAAAGGCAAGCAGCAATTTGCCTGTTATACTCAAATAGGCATTCATGTGACATTATACAGTTGTCCAAATGTAAATAATTAGGTAATAATTCATTTAATAATTTAAATAATGATTAAAACATTTTGGGGGACTTTGGAATGTTCACAATATGCAGCATTGTTGCACACTTAATTATCTATTGACACTGAGACCAGGGTGATTGGACAACCATAGAGCAGTTCAGAAAAGCTTCACGCTTGCAGGAGGTGTTAACTAATAACATAACTGTTTGTGGTAGAGCTGAAAACTAGATGTGACTGGCACAAGATTCACGTATGTGGTAGTTTATAAGAGTGTCAACGAGTTCTGATTACTGTGGAGGAATATCTGGCCATTGTTGGCATGATTGCAGAATTGACAGATACTGATGTTGACAAGGTAGCTAGTGGGTAGTTTGTAGGGGAAGTGATGTCATGGTATGATATTAGATACCGGCCAATTTGACCCACTCATTTGACCCACGGCATCAAAATGCCATTATGAATATGGTTAAGTACCAGGCACATAGATTCTTGTTGTTGAACACTGACACTCAACATCAATTATTGTATGGTGAAAAAGTATTAAGCTTAATGGAAAAGTACTGAGGTCGTTGTTTTTAGACAAGAGGAGGGATGCCAGATCTGTTGAGAGTGTTGTAGATGTGGGACGTGAAGAAAAGGTGTTCATAGTGTTGTAGATGTGGGACATGAAAAACAGTTGTTCATAGTGTTGTAGATGTGGGACGTGAAGAAACGGTATTCATAGTGTTGTAGATGTGGGACATGAAAAACAGGTGTTCATAGTGTTGTAGATGTGGGAGAGGGGATCTAGTTTTTGTTTGTGGCACACATCTAAAACGGTATCAGTGGATCATTCAGTCCTTTTATGTACCTACTTCCTTAACGTTTGTATTAAATGGACTTGCCATCACAGTAATTATGCATAAAAGCACGGTGTTGGAGTGACGCTGTCTTGGAGTGACGCTGTGTTGGAGTGACGCTGTGTTGGAGTGATACTGTGTTGGAGTGACGCTTGTGTTGATTTTCACAATGCTGGAGGGACACAGTGTTTGTTGTACGCCACTTGTGGATGACAATTTTCAAATAGTGCCAAAGAATCAATGAGATTTAGAAGAGGACATTGTGTTTTTTAGCCAGTCCAATGTTTATATGGCCTTTTTGATTGTATGATTGTCCTGCTGAAAAGTGAATTTCCTTCCAAGTTTCCCATTTCTGGTTTGATAATAAGCCCATTGAAGGGAATAGAAAACTCTGCAAATGAAGTTAGCCTTATGTGCCATTTGTTATGTGGACCCACTCTACCTTTTGTCTCTCGATTGAAATACATACATTTAAATAGACATCCTTGGGAGTGCATGATGGTCCTCTTTTGACAGTTGTTTTAATGAAATTAAATTGTATTGCCAATTCTCTTCAAACATTAGCTTCAGGCTCAGAACAAGGCTGAACATGCCAAATATAATGAAACAAACCCATGTCCTAAATCCATGACCAAATGCACATTTCATTAAAAAGCGTAAGTGATTCATGTTGACAGAGAGTGCCTCAAACTATTGATTTAAGTACATTAATAATTAATTTGAAATAATTACAGAAAACTGACCATCAAGAACAGATTGCCTTAAAAAATGCTATTTCAATAAATAAAATAATGAAATCCATGCAATCATAAGATATGTATATATATGTATATATATATATATATATATATATGTATAAATACACTCAACATTCAAAAGTTTGGGGTCACTACAAATGTACTTGTTTTAGAAAGAAAATTAAAATTTCTGTCCATTAAAATCTAATTAAATAGGTCAGACATACAGTTCAGACATTATTTATGTTGTAAACTATTGTAGCTGGAAATGGATAGTATCAGCAACTATCACTCCAGTGTTCCAAGGCATGTTTTGTTTGTTAATACATTTTGAAAGGGCTAATTGATCATTAAAAAACCCTTATGTGATTATTTTAGCAGTGCTAAAAACTGTTGTGCTGATTAAAGAAGCAATAAAACTGTCTTTCCTTAGACTAGTTCAGTGTGTTCAGCATCAGTATTTGCCCTCTTGCTCAGTTTTGCACCGGGGCCTCCCATTCCACTTTCTAACAATTTTCTCCTCTGCTAACATAAATTAGTGATCAATTCGTTTTTTAAAAATATGAATTTGGATTAGCATACTGTGCTACTGGAACACATGAGTGATGGTGGCTGATAATGGGCCTCTTTACACCTATGTGGATATTACATTGAAAATCACGGTTTCCCGCTACCATACATATTTGCAACATTATCATTGTCTACACCAGGGGTGTCAAACCGGTTCCACGGAGGGCCGTGTGTCTGCAGGTTTTAGTTTTTTCCTGTAAATTGGTTCCCAGTTCAGACCTAAACAACCAGGTGAGGGTAGACCTAACCAATTAGTGACCTAATTAATCAATCAAGTACAAGGTGACAGCGAAAACCTGCAGACACTCGGCCCTCCGTGGATCCGGTTT
>JACXGK010007151.1:0-18617 GCA_016801125.1 Novumbra hubbsi | reverse complement strand
AACACGGGGGGACCTAGTGAATGACCTGCAGAGAGCTGGGACCAAAGTAATAAAGCCTACAAAACCATCTACAAAACCATTCCCTTTTTTGGGGTTGTCTTGCTGTTGGCTCTCCAGTGCACTTGTAGGACTCATTTGCATCAAAACAGGTGACACCATCAATTAGTGTCTGTTTCCTATGATGGCAATTCTATAGTCCAAACAGTTTCATACAAAGTAGGAAAAAAAGAGGAAAACTCAATTGCACAATTACAGCCTTTATTTTGCGACAAGAGGTAAATTCACAGCCACCTATGTAAGAGAGTTGAATCTCTGAAGACAGTGGAAATACACTCAGCACTTAATGGGTGAAATGGCTGGGGACAAGACTTGGTCATTCTATGAAAACAACATGTGTTCCTTATCCCTTCCGGCCCCCTGTAGTGTGTTCTTCTATCCGGCCCTAAGTGTTCATCCAAGTAAGCAAATAGCCTCACCTTCCCCTGTAAATGACTCTTTCCTGGCCAAGGAACAGATACACTGATGGTTTCAACATATTAACAAATAGTGTGAGTAATCCTTATCCCCCAATGCTAATCAGCATTTATTTTACTTGTCCAAACCCAAAGGAATCAGTATCTTTCCATACTTATATAAAAATGTTCAGTGGACAATCTATTAATTCATCAGATCAGTAAAATGACCATACCACACAGATTGTTGTTCCTGAAGGTTTAATTGACTAGTTGTAACACTGTGATGATTAAATGTTCCCTAAAACGTAGCTAATTTCACAGCCTAATTTGATGCCGCTCACTGACGTGCTGTTGAGCTCCACAATCAGCAAACAGAAAAGAACAGGCATGTTCTTGGTAGAACAATAACATGTCTAAATCTTTGTGGCAAATGCGAAATGGCTTTGCAAGGCAGTGATACATATTCAGGTTCACTAAACCCAGGCATTTTTAGAGCATTTTTGAGGCAATGTAAGGGGGATTCTAAACTCAGATGATATTACGATTCACAGTCCTACTTCAAAGGCACCTCAGCCACTATTCAAAATGTACTTTTAGTGTGCATGTTCAGTGTATACCAAGAGAACGTTGCTGCTGTTTAAGTGGTCGAGACAAGAGACGTGACCCACAAATCGCAGATGGTAATTGTGCTAATCTACATGACTGGAATGACAGTAAAAGGGAGGTTTTGGTGATTGAGTGACGTAAGGTAAAACAAATACTTTGGCTCTTGCTAATGCCATAACATAGGGGGTCTACTAAGAGAGAGCATATGTAATATTACAGGAGAAAGAAAACACTGGGACTAAACCCGAAAAAAATGAACACTGCTTTAATGGAGGCTTGTCAGACTGTGGCAGAGCAGGTAGAAGATAGATTTTGCCAAAGCGATCACCTTATCGCCACAAATTGTCGACTGTACACACTCCAGCAAGTTTATCAAATTGTTTCCCACTGCCAAACTTGAATGTGCAATCAAATTGAAGCCAATGGCCGATACAGTTAAGCTAGAATCTGAGATGAAGTACAATCACTCTGTTGCATGTGGGAAAAACAGTCTCCACTTCAGTTTATTCATGAAAAAAACTTTCAGGATGCCTTTTCTGAAACAGTGCACTGCCCAATGACCACTGCTGAATCAGAGTCAACTATTCAATGTTGAAAAGGGTCTAGACATTTACACGCAACAAAATGGGATCAACAGAGGTTACATGCACTTGCAATGCTATCAATTGAAAATTAACAAATTCATGGATTGGTGGACATATTGGCAGATTTGCCTGGATGAAAAATCGTTGTGCATCTTTTCTTTACAAGCATTGACAATCACAGGTAAATCTATTCTGCATTATAACAAGGAGTATTACTTTGGCTGTAGGTTAAGGCCCGGAAAGCAGTGGGTTTTCCTTCTCTGAAATGTTGCTTTGGATTTGTTATTAGTTACAGTTGCAGACCATAATGATTGTATACTGCTTAATAACTATGAATTTGTAATGCAATGCTGTATAACAAGGTAATATACCTGTTCTGGGAGTTCAAATCCCATCATTGATTGTGTAATGTCACTCATATTCCGGTATCCACTTCCGTTGCTTCTGTGCAGCATTACACTTTTGTGTTGGTATTCATTGAGCAAGTAAGTTTGTGTGTAGTTTCATTGAATAGTCAGATGCGGCCCATACAGTTTATTGTGCCCCATCAGGCTTTCGAGACAGAAACGCCATTGGCAGCAAGATACAAATATAATGCAACTGTCAAGAAATATGACTACAAAATTGTAAAATGGGTAAACAATAACCATTCCTTTTTACCCAACATTTTATTTATACAAATAATTATGTGCTGTGGTTTTTAAAGTTAATTTAAAAAATAAAATGGGTTCGGGAGCCTAAGCATAACCAAAACTAAAATGGTCCCAACCAGGATCCCTTATGAATCTGATGTGTAAAATGTAACTCCCAAATATTAAACACTACTCATTACTATGTAGCGGACTTCATATGTGGAGCAAATTGTCAGGTGACAAATGCTGTAGAAGTAACAAAAACATGATTTAACATAAAAAGTGGTTTACTAATCATGTTTTGCTTTTACATTTTGACATATGTTTGTGAAACTAGATTATTTATTTATTTGACAGTTGCATTATGCATTTGTGATGTATATATATGTTATGGCCTCTAGGTAGGGTTCATCCTCTGTCCAGTGTCTGTGTTCTTTAGCCCATTTTAATATTTAGTCCACAAACATGACCATAAAATCTGAAGTCAGTGGAGCACTATTTTATTGGCATGTCTCCATGATGTTAAACTTCCATAATTCATACTTCAGGATCATAGCCAACCATTACACAGTTCATTATCATATAGTTTTATCCTACAAAATACCTTTGTATGGTATGTTCCAGCATATGATCCAAGAGTCTATTCAGAGAGTCCTATGACAGTCACGTACACAGTTCCTAGCAGGTGGTATAGACAGGGTGTGTGGGACTAATTAGTTATGGGGCAATACATGATCTACCTAGTGTCCTTTGCACGTTGTCAGTCAGTACTATGATACATTTTGTCAAGCTTAATACAATTATTTTACATGCCTATAATCTGACACTGCTGATGTTGAGACTTGGGTTTTGCCGGTACTATTTATTGAAGCTGCCAGTTGAGGACCTGTGAGGCATCTCTTTCTCAAACTAAGCATTAATGTGTTTGTCATCTTGCTTATTTGTGGACTAGGGCCTCCCACTACTCTCTCTATTTGTGTTAAAGCCAGGGGTTTCTAATGATCAATTGACCTTTTAAAATTATAAACTTTGATTAGCAAACACAACATGCCATTAAAACACAGGACTGATGGTGGCTGATAATGGGCCTCTGTACACCCATGTACATTTTCCAATAAAAAAACAGCTGTTTACAGCTACAATAGTAATTTACAACATTAACAATGTCGACACAGAATTCCTGATCAGTATGTTGTTATTTTAATGGACCAAAAGGACAAGTGACCCAAACTTATTACCCAAAGGTATTGTTTGTCTAAGATTGAATCGTGTTGAGTTACTATGTGAAAGCATAAGACAGATCACTCAACGATTTTTATTAAATGTTTTTTATAATTTCATGTGTGTTTAAAACATACAAACTTTTTTAACTTTAAGAACCAACCATTAATTGAAATTTAGAAATCCCTCAGAATCAGAATGAGCTTTATTGCCAAGTACATTTACACCTACAAGGAATTTTCTTTGGTGCTATGGTGCATTACAGAAAAGCACAGTAAGTAGTATGAGGTGAAAAATAGTAAATATAAAATGTGCAAACATTTACTTAATAAGTTGCAAATTGCAATGTGCAGGAAGAAAGTCCAGAGAAGTGCATTATTGTAATGCATTATGTAGAATTTAAATTATGAGTTTAAGTTATGGGGCAGAGAGTGTCGATGTCAGTAGGGGTCGTCTGGCCTTGTTGATGAGGCCAGCTGCCGATGAGAAGAAGTTGTTCTTGTGGCGGGAGGTGTTGGTCCTAATGGACCTTAGCCTTCTGCGAGATGGGAGGGGCTGAAACAGTTTGTGTCCAGGGTGGCAGGGATCAGCCACAATCTTTCCAGTGAGCCTCAGGGTCCTGGTGGTGTACAGGTCCTTGAGGGATGGCAGATTGCAGCCAATCCCCTTCTCTGCAGATCTAATGATACACTGCAGTCTGCTCTTGTCCTTGGCAGTGGCAGCAGCGTACCAGATGGTGATAGAGGAGATGAGGATGGACTCAATGATGGCTGTGTAGAAGTGCTTCATCATTTTCTTTTGCAGGTTGAACTTCTTCAGCTACCGCAGGAAGTACATCCTTTGCTGTACTTTTTTGGTAATGGAGGTGATGTTTTGCTTCCACTTGAGGTCCTGGGTGATGATGATGCCCAAGAAGTGGAAGGACTCTGCAATAGTGACTGGGGAGTAACCAAGGGTGATGGGGGTGGGTGGGGCTGGGTTATTCCTAAAATCCACAACCATCTCCACTGTCTTCAGAGCGTTAAGCTCCAAATTGTTGTATCTGCACCAGTTCACCAGGTGGTCAATCTCCTACCTGTAGGCGGTCTCATCCCCACCAGAGATGAGCCCAATGAGGGTGGTGTCATCCGCACACTTCAGGAGCTTGACGGATTGATGACTGGAGGTGCAGCAGTTGGTGTACAGGGAGAAGAGCAGAGGGGAAAGGACGCAGTCTTAAGGGGATCCGGTGCTGATGGACCGGGGATCGGAGACATGTTTCCCCAGCTTCACGCGCTGCCACCTACAGGTGGATTCGGGCACTTGCAGCTGGGAGAGCTTTTCCTGCATCAGGGCTGGAATGATTGTATTAAAGGCAGAGCAGAAGTCCACAAACAGGATCCTGCATAGGTTCCTGAGGAATCTAGGTGCTGGAGGATAAAGTGGAGGGCCATGTTAATTGCATCGTCTACAGACCTGTTGGCTCTGTAGGAAAACTGCAGGGGGTACAGGAGAGGGTCGGTGATGGCTTTAAGGTGGGACAGCACAAGGCGCTCAAATTACTTCATGACCACAGGTCAGGGTGACAGGTCTGTAGTCGTTAAGTCCCGTGATCCCTGGTTTGATGGTGAGATGATGGTGGAGGACTTAAAGCAGGCTGGCATGTGGCTCCTATTGTCTAATAAGATGTGCGTATTTAGAAATCCCTAATAAAAGGTAATCATCTGATGTAAACAAATGTGCATGCTCCAAAATAATGTGATGCCGAGGCCTGCATGGATGCACAAATAGAGGGCCAAGGCTAGAGTGGAGTCAGGTGGGGTTAGTTTGGGATTTAGTATCCGATTGTAAAACTCATAACAGTGAACATAATACTGTTCTCCAGCTACCTCCTGTGACTTCCTATTCTCCTTCTTTATCTATAAAGGATGGCATTGATAGAAACCTACACCCCCCCCACACAATCTCACTATCGTGTATATATTAAAATTTACAACCATGCTAGATTCTGCAGTGAGAACAAACACAAGTGCAGACAAAAGCAGGTTTACCTTGTGGTGTTCAGCAGCCGGTGTGTGTTTGTTTGTTTGTTCAGAGTGACTGCTGAGGTAAATAATTCAATTACAACAGTACACTCATACATAGCACACACACTATCTAGCGCACGTCACAAAATGAATACAGATGTACCACAATTTATTTGGGTTCCGACGTTTTGTTTGAGCTGTGACAGGACATTTGTTTTTTACGTATATAATAGTTATTCCATCAATTTGCTTTAATTAGAGGGTGGTAATGACACTTGCGCTAACATGAACCAGCTCTATCTGAGTGAGAGATTTGCATGCATAGAGAGAAAGTCCAACAATTACCCTAAATAATGTATTAAGTTAGACAGACATCTTAGATATTCTTCTTTATCATATTCAAATAGTGTAACTATAAAGACAATTTGATAATTACTAAGAATCATTTTGCAGAGAATGCATGCAATTTACACAAAAATGTAATTAAAATTAACCTTTTTTATGTTCCAGACCCAAAAGGCTTGAAAACGCTCCAGAAATTAGGAAAGACTAAGTATTTAACCTTTATGGAGATTTATGTTCTTTGCAAATAGCCCTACACATTTCTGAAATGGATCCACGTTTATTAGAAACTCAAAATAATTACAATAACATTTTTCCCTCTATCTTTTTGAAGTGCTGGGATATCATTCATTTGCCTTTATATGAGATGTACAGGGTGCCTTGAGAGTGAAGGTCTTATACAATGTTATTTCCGAAACCTGTTTAGGATCTATCTTTAGATAACTGTTGATTATACAACCTGTTCTTTGGTTAATGACAATGAATTGAATAAGGAATAAAGCAATATAATCAATCAGATATTATGGCAGAGATACAGTGGGGAGAACATCCCCCCACTGTATATGATGTATATGATTGTTTGATCATTGTTTGGGGAAAAAACTTTGTACCCTCATTGTCCATTCACCAAAATCATTGTAGTTCAGCGTGTGGGTATCCTATTGCAAAACAAACCACATTTTTGTTCCAGAAACTTACCGAATATTGAACTTATTGTTATTATTTTAATGTTATGGTTTTATTATATTTAGCTCCAACTGGTTATTTGTAAGGAATTTATGTTAATTGCCTCTTAGTGCAGTCCCCATCTGGCAACACTGGTGGGGGAATAACTGGTTAATTTACGGTAGTTAAGTACACTTGCTACAGCACCACAAACATACTGGAGACAGAAGACACATAATGAAATTAAATCACGCCCACGTAACGATAGACACATATGTCTTAAAATGTTGGGCTGCACTTTATATTGTTCAGTTTGAATGACACTAGGTACAATGAAACTATGAAAACAAGGTTTTTGTATTGTATAAAGAATAACAAACATTTTGTCAACCTAACTAATGTTATATGCAGCCAACAGCCCAGTATCAAGAACAACACCGTGTTGTTATTCAAACTACAGCCATGGCCAAACGTTGGGAATGACACAAATATGGATTTTTCAAGTCTGCTGCCTCAGGGATTATGATGGCAATTTGCATATACTTCAGAATGTCATGAAGAGTGATCAGATGAATTGCAATTAATTGCTGCTGACAAATTGTCAGTGATCCTCTCGTTAACACAGATGAGTGTTTTGACGAGGACAAGGACATCACTCTGTCATGCTGATCGAGGTAGAATAGCAGACTAGTTTTAAAAGGAGGGTGGGGCATGAAATCATTGTTCTTCTTCTGTTAACCATCTCCTAAAGTTGATTCAGCAGCGGGATCGGGGCACCACCAGTGGTGAGCTTGCTAAGGAATGGCAGCAGTCAAACCCTTTAGCCACAGCTGTAGCTAGCTCATGTTAAAATAACATAAAATATGAATAAAGCTCAAGCGTCACGAAAATAATTGTTTTTGAAAGCAGGGTGGTACTAAAGCAATTTAGTGAAGAAAAAAAAAAAATTAAAGTGTAATGTCCATAAACATGATAAAAGATAAGAAGTTTCCAAAATACCACCTCAGAACTAGGATAGTTGTGTCCCCTACAACTACTAAGTGGTTTGAGCTGTGTTTGACAGCATCCTCCTCATTAGGACTTATAAAAGAGTCCCTCATCTCCACAGAGGAAATCTGGAGCTCTGTCAGAGTAACCATTGTGATCTTCCTCACCATCCTGACCAATGTCCTTCTTCCTCGATTGCTCAGTTTTGCCAGACAGTTCTACACACTACCATTTAATAATGATGGTCTGAATAAGGCCACTGTGTTATTAGGGACCTTCAATGTTGCAGGTATTATCTGGTACCCTTCCCCAGATCTATGACTCAACTCAATTATATCTCAGAACTCTACTGACAATGCCTTTGGAAACAAGGATTATCGATGGAAACAGAATGCACCTGAGCTCAATTTAAAATGAACACTGCTCAAAACTTTGGGGAAAACAATCATCACAGTACAACACGAAGTCAATAAAAATTCTGGGATATCAATCTGTCTAGTTAGAAAGCTTGGATTTTAGGTATCCAGGAACAGGATTGAGCAGCTCTGCTCTAGATTAACTTTCCTATACTCCTTCCAATCCCATGTGCCACCTCATGGAGCTTGTTACCAATCTTTTGAATATGCCTGATCACCAATTTCGCTTACTAAGACACATTTCTGGCATGGACCAGTGACCTTTCAATAAGGTTGTTTGTGTGTTTCCAGGAAACCTATTGTTTGAACATGTGACTTCATTGTGAAAGATGTGTACAAAAGGTATCCTTATTATATAGTGGTTGAAGCCGCCAGAGCCTGCAGACGTGTGCCCGCTGGATGAATGCCTGCTGCCGCTCAAGCCTGCTGAGGACTGTCCATGGCCGCCCAAACATGCAGACGACTGGCTGCCGCCTCTCGAGCCTGCTGAGGACTGCCTGCCTCCGCTCAAGCCTGCCACAGCAGACCCTGATGTCCGATCCTCAGCACCCGCACCTGCACCCGCACCTGCCCCACAGCTGGAAGCCACCTAAGCACCCCAGTCAGTCCCGGCCGAGCCGCCCCCTCGGCTGGTCCCGCTCTGTGGGTGTCCAGCTCTGCCCCGCCCCCACTCCCTGGGTTATCTTACTTTATTGTTTATGTAAATGCGTAAATTGTGTTTGATTTAATTAAACTGAATATATATCTAAATAACTCCTGTGTCTGGCTCCTCCACAACCCACTGATTGTAACAAAACAACCTAAACATTACTCCCCCAACATTAACATATTTCTATACTGTATCCTGTACATTCAACCTATACATTACCCTTGCTAACATTATCATATTTATATACTTTATACGGTACATACAGCCAATAAGAAAAGCCAAACAATAATCATTCTTATGAATTGTTACAATGAAAAACAAGCTGGCACCTCAGAAGTGAGGGTTTTATCGCCATTTGAATAAACTTGTTCACACAATAAACACATAGTAAATCGTGCATTGGTTAAAGAAGTTACGAAGCCATAACTAAAGTATTCTATTGCATACTGTCAGAATTTTTTCTTGTTCTGTGACATTTTTCTGATATATTGCTTGCTAGCGTTGCAAAACGTTAAATAAAACACATGCCACATTATGCAGTGTAAGTTATTCGACATTATGTAGCTCTTGATATTAAGCTGTTTCTTACCAGACAGCTTACCAGACAGCTGTCTTACCAGACAGCTTTATTCGGGAACTCCCAATAGCTAAAACAAAACATATTAGTTCTTTGTGGTGGTGGACCCAGGGGAATTTCTCAATTAATTTTAATCAAAATGTTCTCGCCCTTCTAGCTTCAAGTGCCCTTACGTCGGTTGTTTTGCGATCAAAAATGTTTTTCCTCCACTGTATATGATATTTATATATATGATATTTAATATACAGTGGGGAGAACAAGCATTTGATACACTGCCGATTTTGCAGGTTTTCCTACTTACAAAGCATGTAGAGTAATTGCATGTAGAGTCTGTAATTGTTATCATAGGTACACTTCAACTGCGAGAGACGGAATCTGAAACAAAAATCCAGAAAATCACATTTTATGATTTTTGAGTAATTAAGTTGCACTTTATTGCATGACATAAGTATTTGATCACCTACCAACCAGTAAGAATTCAATTTTTCTTTAAGAAGCTCTCCTGTTCTCCACTCATTACCTGTATTAACTGCACCTGTTTGACCTCGTTACCTGTAGAAAAGACATCTGTCCACACACTCAATCAAACAGACTCCAACCTCTTCACAATGGCCAAGACCAGAGAGCTGTGTAAGGACATCATGGATAGAATTGTAGACCTGCACAAGGCTGGGATGGGCTACAGGACAATAAGCAAGCAGCTTGGTGAGAAGGCAAAAACTGTTGGCACAATTATAAAAAAATGGAAGGAGTTAAAGATGACGGGCAATCACCCTCGGTCTGGGGTTCCATGCAAGATCTCCCTTCGTGGGGCATCAATGATCATGAGGAAGGTGAGGGATCAGCCCAGAACTACACGGCAGGACCTGGTCAATGACCTGAAGACTTCCTGCTTTCATGCCTGTCAGTCACATAGAGCAACTCTCCTGCTAGTCTTCTGCTTCTGCAAGTCTTTCTTATTTTCTTATTTTCCCAATTTTATTTAATTTCTTTTAAATTCTTTTACATTTTTTTTAAATTTCTGTTAATGCATTATCTTTGTTATCAAAGTGGCCCTTCAAATAGTTATTTGATCAAGGAATGACACTGCTGAAGGAACTAAGAGAGTTGTTTGAGGAACGGCTCAACCGTCTGGAAGATTTAGTAAACCGAGCTCTCCTCCGGTCGGACAATCGGTGCCATCCTGAAAGTTCAAAAGTTTACCCTACACTTAACATAACGCAGTCAATACCGGTCAACAGAACAGAGGGACATCAAGCAGGTGAAGGACTGAATGAGACAATAAAGCAGCTTGAAATACGTGAGAGTGAGCAATACATTGACTCTATAGCAGCAAGCCTAGGTGCTGAGCTACAAAACGCTAACGGACAGATTACTTTACATGGGAATACATCAAAGACCGTCCAGACCACCTCGTCACGGACCTGGCTGACATGCTCCCCTGGACATATGCTAACGTCACTGGATTAAACGCGGAGACTTCCAAAGCGGCTGTCCTTAATGATTCAAGTTACTGGCACGGTGCTAAACCGCAGGCATCGACTCCAGCTGGAACCTGGTCTGAGGTTGTTCGCCGCAGAGGCAAAACTAAGAAGAGAGCGCCAACGCTCACTCCACCACCTGAACTCTCACTGCAAAACAAGTATGATTCACTGACTCGGAACAAAGTGTATGTCAATGAACCTAGTGTATATAACCACAATACTAGCATTAAGGCTAACCGAAACTCAACAAATAGCCCCCAAACCACTGCTTGGACAAGGACAGGAAGTCCTTGTTGCTAACTCAACATTTGATGAGCCAGATGCTACATTGATTGGGGACGATATTAGCAGGCATGTCAATATGGCAAATACTGAAAACTTAACATTGGCTGAAACATCAGTGGGAGAGCTGACAGAAATGTTGCCAGCTATTCTCTCTACACACTAACTTGGTTTGGTTAATAAAAAGGTATTTAGCTCTTCGCCCCACACATATGCAAGGATGCACAAGCCTACAACAGACCTTTTACATGCGTTCATGGTAGTTGGGCTAGTAACAGTCCTGACATTCTACCAGATATTTTTTTTTTTCTGATGATGTGTAATGGCTGTTTTAGGAGCTTTTAAATGTAAAATGCTACATAGGGTCCCTTACATGTTAAATGTACCTTCAAACCTGAGCAACAATGGTTGTAAATGTAAGCATATTTACCACAGTTTGTTACCGTCTGTAATTATATTTTTACATCATTGACATTAGTTCTTTAACACTAGAAGCGCCAGAGCGGGCCCATTTTACCCAGTGAAGGCTGGCTGTTACAATAGGGGGTAACTTGGTTTGGTTAATAAAAGGAATTTAGCTTTTCGCCCCACACATATGCAAGAATGTACAAGCCTACAACAGACCTTTTACATGCGTTCATGGTAGTTGGGCTAGTAACAGTGCTGACATTCTACCAGATACTTTTTTTTTTTTCTGATGATATGTAATGGCTGTTTTTGGAGCTTTTAAATGTAAGGGCCCCCTCACATTTTAAATGTACCTTCTAGCCTGAGCAACAATGGGTGTAAATGTAAGCATATTTACCACAGTTTGTTACTTTCTGTTATTATATTTTTAATAATTGACATTTGTTCTTTAACACTAGAGGTGCCAGTGCGGGCAAATTTTACCCAGTGAAGAGGAGAAAAATTAGATCTTTGCTCTCGATCAAATTCCAGGACCCTAGTTTTTTTTACTTTTCCTAAATATGTGTGTTTTATCACCCAGTATTTTTAAATGGTCAAAATCACACTGAGAAAAACTGATTTAAGGCTATTTAATTCCTGTTCAATGTAAAATTGCGCGTTCTGCCATTTTTATTGCTGCATTCCATGGTTACAATTCTCTTTTCTATCAGCAGATGTCGCAAGGGCTCCCGTATACGAGTCTTCTGTTATTTGGGAAAAAAAATCTTTAAAGTGTATAAATATATAGATCAGTGGTATTCAATTAAAATGTAGAAAGGTCCAGTTAGACCAAATTCCTTCAAGCAAAGGTCCGGAACATCTTATTTGTGCTATGATTCAGTGCCATACATGTTGAAGTAGTCTAGTAGTTGTATGTATGTAGAAAGCAATGGTTTATTTTATTTGACTCAAGTGTACAATTCAATAATAATAATACTTATAGCTGCAAGCAGCAATTTGGGCTACTCCAAAACATTGACAGACTTTGTGGAATATTTTAGTTAAGATTAGACGTGTGTGTGCTATTAAAAACAAATGGTGCCGGTAGGGCGTATACTCTAAAAATAGCCAGCCGGGGGTTGTAAATGTTAATAAGTACATTCCAGAGGTAGGACCATAAGTGAAGGGATTAGAGGCAAGGATATAGAATGTATAGGAAGACAGGTTTATGGTCTTTTAGCTGGACCCACATATGCAGACAATGAGGAGGATGTAAACAAGAGCTAGCCGAGGTCAGATCTACTGGCGCCAGCCTACCCCTTCAACTGTCTTCTTCGTCGGCCTCCGAGATCACCAGAGGGCCCCACGGATAGAGATGGGGTCTGCAAGACGGGACACACCCACACAGGAAGCACGCTCAGCAATTTCTATACAATGACTGAGTGGGGAAAGGGCTACATGAACTGTGTCCGATGTGAACGGACTTCAGATCTTCCTGGCTGTATTTTGGGGAACGATCTCCAGATATATCTGTAATAAAGGCGTTTACTTTGGAAATAGTGGACCGTGTGGACATTCTCTGATTCGGACTCGGGGGGGAGTAGTGTGAATTCTACACTTCCCACCTCACCACAGTACTGAAACGGTTCTGATTAAAGTTCTGAATGATATACGGCTGAATACTGATTCAGATCAAATAAAAGTCCTTGCTCTATTAGATCTCAGTGCTCGATTTGATACTGTAGACCACAGAACTCTTGTCGACAGGCTGGAAAATTGGGTAGGACTGTCCGGGACAGTCCTCAATTGGTTTAGGTCTTATTTGGATGGTCGAAGTTACTTTGTCACTATTGGCAATCACAAATCTGATAGGGTGGCTATGACATGCAGAATTCCCAATGGTTCAGTTCTCGGACCGCTTCTGTTCAAGCTCTATATGCTACCTCTAGGCCAAATTCTACAGAGCAAAAACATCAACTACCATAGCTACGCAGATGATACTCAAATATATATGGCTCTCGAACCATCGGACTATAGCTCAATAGACGCATTGTGTCACTGCATAGAACAAGTAAATACCTGGATGAACCAACGTTTTCTACAATTAAACCCAGATAAAACTGAGATTATTGTATTTGGCAACACAAACAGAACAAGTATTACTAAAGAGCTTGAATCTCGGGCCGTAAAGACCAGAGACCAAGTGTGTAATCCTGGTGTTCTAATAGACTCTGACCTCAGTTCGCCAGTCAAATCAAAACGGTCACCAAAACAACATTCTATCAACTTAAAAATATAGCTAGAATCAAGGGCATGCTGTCCCGCAAAGACCAAGAAAAGCTTATCCATGCTTTTACCTCTAGTAGATTTGACTACTGTAATGGGCTTTTAACCGGACTTCCCAAAAAGACTACAAAAAAGCTGCAGCTCATTCAAAATGCTGCATCAAGAATGCTAACTGGGACCAAGAGAACAGAACACATTACTCTGACTGGAAGCCAATGCAAAGATTTAAGAATCAGTTATAGAACAGATTTCAAGGTGATGCTTATAGTCTACAAATCACTGAATGGTTTAGGGCCTGAATACCTATCTGATATGTTTGAAGAATATCAACCAAGCAGGTCTCTAAGATCTATGATTTCAGACAAGCTAGTAGAGCCCAGAGTCCAAACTAAACATGGCAAAGCGGTATTTAGTAGCTATGCAGCACACAACTGGAACAAGCTACCAGAAGATCTTAGACATGCCCCAAACCTATCCATTTTCAAGTCTGGGTTAAAAACACTCATGTTTTCACGTGCCTATAACTAAGGGCTTGACCACAAAATGTGCCCTATAGCTTAAATATATATTTTAAAAGCAACATACCAGAAACCCTATACCAGACTTTCATTACTTTTTTTAAATCCCAAATTTTCCTTTAAACTTTTACCTGTATTTAAAAAAAAAAAAAAAAATCTTTACATGTTAAATTGATCCATGTCTGTTTTAATCAAACTGTTAAAATTGTGACCAAAAAGTGGGAAGATGTGTAAGGTTGAATTGTGGAGTCGGATTGTAATGTTCTGTAATGGTCTGGGATGTAACTGGGCGTGCTGCTTCGTGTGAATGATCTACGGATAAAATATCAGGCTGTTTGTACAACGAGACCCGAGTTGCATTGGATGGTGACTGAGTTGTAGATAGACTGTTAGTTATAAAATTGTATTTCTCTTTTAATTATTTTTAATTTCTCTTTTAATGTCTTAATTATAGCACGAATTGTGCTATATAAATAAACTTGATTGATTGAAGAGAGCTGGGACCACAGTCTCAAAGAAAACCATTAGTAACACACTACGCCGTCATGGATGAAAATCCTGCGGCGCATGCAAGGTCCCCCAGCTCAAGCCAGCGCATGTCCAGGCCCGTCTGAAGTTTGCTAATGGCCACCTGGATGATCCAGAGGAGGAATGGGAGAAGGTCATGTGGTCTGATGAGACAAAAATAGAGCTTTTTGGTCTAAACTCCACTCACCGGATTTGGAGGAAGAAGAAGGATGAGTACAACCCCAAGAACACCATCCCAACCGTGAAGCATGGAGGTGGAAACCTCATTCTTTGGGGATGCTTTTCTGCAAAGGGGACAGGACAACTGCACCGCATTGAGGGAAGGATGGATGGGGCCATGTATCGTGAGATCTTGGCCAACAACCTCAATCCCTCAGTAAGAGCATTGAAGATGGGTCATGGCTGGGTCTTCCAGCATGAGAACGACCCAAAACACACAGCCAGGGAAACTAAGGAGTGGCTCCGTAAGAAGCATCTCAAGGTCCTGGAGTGGCCTAGCCAGTCTCCAGACCAGAACCCAATAGAAAATCTTTGGAGGGAGCTTTAATTCCGTATTGCCCAGCGACAGCCCGAAACCTGAAGGATCTGGAGAAGGTCTGTATGGAGGAGTGGGCCAAAATCCCCGCTGCGGTGTGTGCAAACCTGGTCAAGTACTACAGGAAACATATGATGTCTGTAATTGCAAACAAAGGTTTCTGTACCAAATATTAAGTTGTGCTTTTCTGATGTATCAAATACTTATGTCATGCAATAAAATGCTAATTAATTACTTAAAAATCATACAATGTGATTTTCTGGATTTTTTAAATTTTCTATTCCGTCTCTCACAGTTGAAGTTTACCTATGATAAAAATTACAAACCTCTACATGCTTTGTAAGTAGGAAAACCTGCAAAATTGGCAGTGTATCATATACTTGTTCTCCCCACTGTACATGATATGTACATGATATTCAATAATTAAAATAAAAAATCTATTTATTTTAATGCAGATTTGTTCCCGCCAGCATCACGATGCATCATAAAAACTATTTTCCACAGCTCTATTCTTCACAACAATTGAACCTCTCTCCTTGAAGTTCTTGATGATCCGATAAATGATTTAGGTGCAATCTTACTAGCATCCTTGCCTGTGAAGCCCTTTTTGTGCAAAGCAATGATGACTGCACGTGTTTCCTTGTAGGTAACCATGGGTAACAGAAGAAGAACAATGATTTCAAGCCCCACTCTACTTTTAAAGCTTCCAGGCTGTTATTCTAACTCAATCAGCATGACAGAGTGATCTCCAGGCTTGTCCTTGACAACACTCTTACCTGTGTTAACAAGAGGATCAATGACATGATGTCAGATGGTCCTTTTGTGGCAGGGCTGAAATGCAATGGAAATGTTTTTCTTTAATTGATCACTCTTCATGACATTCTGGAGTATATGACAATTGCCATTATAAAGACTGAGGCAGCAGACTTTGTGAAATGTAATATTGGTGTCATTTTCTGCATGGCTGGAAGAGGACTAGCCATGAAGAGTCTGGCTTTTCGTCTAGGCTCTGACCCCACAAGTTTTTCTCAAAATGTTCAATTTCTTGTGGTTCCACGAGGTGGAAACCAGGTGATAAAATACCCTAGCATGCCTAACTAGTATTTTCTAGGTGTTACAGTACTTTGCCTAGTACAATGTTTCTACTAGGTATTGCACAGGATTCAGCTAGAATGAATTGAAAGTGTATCTTTATTGGTAATGTATTGCATTATAATTGTGAACCTATAGGCCCTGGCCCATTAAGGTCCAGTCCATAATCAGGAGTTTTGAATATCCCTTGGAACAATGTCATGTTTGCACTCCAGAAATCTGGCCTGGACATTTTTCTTGTCAGACCAAACTGAAGTTGATAGCATTAAATTAAGCGCCCTGACTTAACTCCCTGACAAATAAAAATAAATGTATGACATGACTTAAATATTAATGTTCAATAATGTTCCCCAAGAACATTGAGAGAGCTTGTAGAGCTCAAGCAAATATTGCAAAAATTAAGAAGGTGGATATCTACAAACTCTCAGCCGTAATCACTGCAAAAGGTTCTTTCACCAAGTAATCTATTACAGAGAGAGTTCAACCTAAAATCCTGTTTATGTAAAATTCCTCTTGCCTGGGCATGTGTCTGAAGGGCATTGGTGTTATATCTCACAATAAGTTTATGAAACTGTCGCTTTATTGCGTAATATCGAAAGAAATCCTAACTAGCTATTGCTCTCACGTGCCTACATACATGTAATGGACATTTCACAGAAATCCTTTGGAGCACTCTATATAACATGTCTGGATGTAGTACAACCCTTTTCTTAATCCTGATTGTTTCATTACCGGTTCCCTGTTTAGGTAAATATGTTAGTTAACAACCAAAGGAATATACTTAACGATCTTACCCATAATCACAATTAATAAACAATGACTAACTATGTCACATTTCAGTTATTGCTGATTGTACGTTTCAAAAAGGTTGGATTGATACATATTAAAATATATTCACTCATTGCCACAAATGGTCATTGCACTTTTCAGTTTGTTTTTAAACAATAGAAACTTTCAGTTTTTTGGCAGAGACCCTTTCTTCTTTTGATGCTTTGTTGGCAGTTTTTGCTCTCAATAAGCCAGTTAATGTCAGGTTGTGCAGCAGTTGCGTGGTTTTTGGCTGTGGTTGCTGTGTTAACTCTATGCCTGGCTAGTAGGGGGGCAGTTTGGCCCACCCTGCTTGGTACTAATAGCAAACTTGGTCTACTAGTCAGTGTACTGAATTGGAACTTGGTCGATCTACTGTAGTTCGTACTGAAATTATTTTTTATTTTATATGCTTTGATGGCTTTGTGTTACTTGTTACAAGACATCAAGTAGTTTTTTTTTGCTCTTAATAGGCCATTTAATCTGTGAAATTGTGTTGCAGTTGCATTGTTTTTGGCAGTGTTTGCTGTGTTTGCTTATCAAAATACATTTGATTGATAAGCCTGCTGGTCACTCATGTGCCAAACGTGAGTAATTTTCCACACATTTCCCAAACATTATTCTGCAGCTAGTGATAGTGGCTGACCAACATCATACTCGCTTGACCCTATCCCTTTTTCTTTTCTCCATTTTAGAAGACATTCTACAATCCCTCACTTTCCTCATCCAAACCCCTCAAAGCTCTTGCTGTGCCCCAACTGAAAGATGGCCAGAGTTGCTCCTATCTAAAATAAAGCAACACTTCACCACCCTAATGTAAAAAAAAAAGAGATCATTGTCTTCACCCAACACTCTTCCTACCTCTCTCCGAACAATTTCCGCAACCCTAACCAATTCAAAACCACAGAGAGATGGCTCTCCTCTCTGTAACAGAAGCTCTTCTCTCCGCCCAAGCTAACACACCTCTGTTCTCATCCTTGATCTATTCACTGCCTTTGACATTGTGAACCTTAGAATCCTACTTTCCACCCGCTTTGGTTTATGGCCCCCCTTCCCTTTATAATACAAGTATCTTGGCTTTCTCATACCCTCTTTCCTACTTTCCTAACACTGTTGAACAAATGACTCAGCTTTTTCTCGCCTTCCCCCTTTCCATCACCCAAGTGACAACATTGCATCTCTACGTGCCTGGCCAACACCTGCATCAATCAATCAATCAAATTTATTTATACAGCCCTTTTTACAACAGCAGTTGTCACAAAGTGCTTTTACAAAAACACCCAGCCTAAAACCCCAGTGAGCACGCAACAACAGGATTGAAGCACGGTGGCTAGGAAAAACTCCCTACGGGGCCGGAATGTAGGAAGAAACCTAGAGAGGCACCAGGCTCAAAGGGGTGGCCATACCTCTTGTGGCTGTGCAGGGTGATGTTTAAGAATACTGCTAATAATTAATAAGTTCACATGAGCTATGTCCAGAGTCCAAAATGCCTGATCTAGGTTGACAGGCATGATCAGATTGGCAGGACAGGAACAGTCCAGGGTAGGTTGATTTGGG
>JACXGK010007150.1:0-26179 GCA_016801125.1 Novumbra hubbsi | reverse complement strand
CGTCTTTGTTTCCGGGTTGTTTTATGTGACCTTTCACACTCAGCTCCCACCACACGTTCAGCTCTCAGCGCACGTCCAGCCCCCAGCGCACGCGGAGGACAAATCTCACAACTCCAAGAGGCAGAAAGACGGGCCTACTGCGGTCGGTGGCCTCCACCGAAGCTCCACCTCCAGCGACCCTTCCGATGTGAAGGCACCCCTGCTGGGGAGAAGGAGTGTGTCGTGGGCCCAGAAGCTGAACCCGAGGGGGCCACGGGGGAACCAGCGGGGGGCCAAGTGGAAGGGCAAGCTGGGTCGGAGGTCCCGACGCTCCGAGAGACAGGAGCTGTCCGAGCTGGTCGACAACCGGATGAGAAGTCTGGGTTTTTCGTCCACGACTCATGGTAAGGGATGTTTTAGGGGGAAATTGGCAAACGCCTGGAACAAAATCGCACGGAAAACTAACAGAGAATATAAAAACTCTTGACATCAATTATTGGACGTTTTCACGCTGAACGTTGCATACTTGCTTGTTTTTCCCAATTACAGATGAGGTCCAAGCAGTCCAGAGCACCCAGTCACACTCATATGTACTGATCAACCCGCCTCCTGAAACCCGACTGCAGCTGAACGACATAGTGTGAGTAGGTCAGGAAGAGGATAAGAATGAGCTGAACGAGGTAGTGTGAGTAGGTCAGGAAGAGGATAAGAATGAGCTGAACGAGGTAGTGTGAGTATGTCAGGAAGAGGATAAGAATGAGCTGAACGAGGTAGTGTGAGTATGTCAGGAAGAGGATAAGAATGAGCTGAACGAGGTAGTGTGAGTATGTCAGGAAGAGGATAAGAATGAGCTGAACGAGGTAGTGTGAGTAGGTCAGGAGGAGGATAAGAATGAGCTGAACGAGGTAGTGTGAGTATGTCAGGAAGAGGATAAGAATGAGCTAAACGAGGTAGTGTGAGTATGTCAGGGAGAGGATAAGAATGAGCTGAAGACACTTTCAGACATGTCATTGCTCTGCATCCCATCTTCCAGGTATGTCATCCGACCAGACCCTCTGGGGTTCGTCCCTGTGGCTGTGGACGGCAGTGACGGTCTGGGGAGCAACACGTGTCTTGAGGAACCTGCCAAGATGGAGACTCCTTTCTAAACCAAACCTACATGTACACACACAGACAGACCGTTCTCCCAGGTGACTTCAGCTGGGACCCCCATTAGCTCAATTGAGGTAGAAGACGGGGTGCGTGTTCCTTCCATCGAATTCCAGGGACGTCCGTTTAAGCTTCCTGGTTGAACAAGCAGTGTGACAACAACCAGAATGGCTTGTCCAGGGTTCACTGGGAGTTGCTGTGAAGAAGCCAGAATCACAAGCTGGATGCTGCAAATCTTAGGGAAAAGTATATGAAAAGTGGTGCAGCTATTCTGTGTTATGAACAGGACATTGCATTAAGTGAAGCATAGGTTAGTGGCATTATGTATAAACTTATATTTCCAAATTAACATTTCTAGATATATATTCTATACATATTCTCTGTCGGCCACTGGCTTGACACTGACACTTTCTCTAGTACCGCTTGTTTGCATGTACAAGTTCCTCTGTCTCACTCCCTTTGTCTTCAAAGTGCAGTGTAAAGCACACCTGGTGATATTTTATACACATGCCAATGTAGTTCTTCATAACATTTCAGGTTCCGGTCAGGGTTCATTGCAAAACCGGTCACACCGTTACAGACTTTAAAATAATTATATGCAATCTTTGATATGCATGCGGAAGATGTCTTTAACTGGGGCACTGTCAGATACACCATATTCTGGATTCCGTCTCGGGCTTAGTGTTATTCATCGTGTTAAGATCAAATTAATTGACTCATATTAGAGGTGTTCACCAACACAACACCAGAGCCGGAGATTCTGCAATAGCCTGATTTCAGTCTGCCTTGCGGGTACACGTAGTGATATCACGGCACAGTTGACTGGAACTACCTACCAACAATTTATCTACAATGAATATCTAACGCTTGCTGATCGAATGATGAACTAACAGATCTCTGTACCTACAGAGGTATATACGCAGTGCGTCTGTATTTAGGTCATGTTGTAACGTTTTGTAGCATGCAATATTGGGACCTGAGTGGTGATTTGTGCTATTAAAATGTATATGGGCTATGTAGTCAGTGTTGTGTGTGTGTGTTTTTTTCTGAACTGGCGAGTTAATTAAATGAATCCAGTATATCGTCGATCATGTTCACAACCCATGGCCTCTATTGAATCGTGGCATCGTTTTGTGAAGGCACATCCTCTTCTGATGGTGTCACCGGTTTTCCCCACGAGGCATCGATGTTTCATGCTAGCGTGATGAATGATCCATTCGCGGGTATGCTGTACTGACCGTGCGGGTTTTCCAGCATTGCTCTGAATACTACTGCGTTTGCAAGCCACACGTTCCGTTTTATAGCGCCGCTGAATCAATGTGATCCGTGAGCAGAGGAAGGACTATCAATAAACAACGAAGGGGTAGAAAACAAATTAGGAGCACTGGGTTCACGCTGGGCTCTTGATACGCTTTCATTTTTCAAACATGACCATGATGAATTGGAATGCACATATCATATGAGTGGGGTCATGAAACATTCACGTTAAATATGAAAGGAGGTTCTCATAAGTAGGTCGGGGGCTTGGTATCCGAGGATATCCCGAATAGCTTTATTCTTCTGCTAACAAGCTTCTGTGTAGTGTTACTGTATAATCACAGTGACGGTGTTCCGGTGTCATGATAACGGTTTGGCAATAAGTAGAAGTCACAGACATGAATAGTGACAACCGCGTAAGCTTGTACAAAGTCACCGCCCATAGCTGAAATGCCTCCAATGACTCCGGAGGGGAGATGGAGAGTGGTTGCCTTATTACTGCCCTTTTCTAGTACTGTAGAATATGACACACTCCGGTAGCACCCCTCTTGCGTTTGGGTTTAACACGTTTATATTTCACCGGCAGGGAAAAGAACATGCCTGCGGCGTATCTCCCGGATGAATGGACTTCAGGCAGTTCAGTGAGGTCAGGGTTAGGGTTAGGGTTAGGGCACGGTTGCTCACTCACCACCACTGGTCCAGTCAGGTGTGCTGAAGTGTGGCCGACCTGTCGTATGTTTGCATGCATAGGACTCTGCAGTTGGCCATGCAAATGTGCCGTGTTGGATACAACGGTGTGCAGTGTTTTTTGAAAGTGTTTGTGTGTGTGTTTGAGAGAGAGATAGGACGCACACGGGCACGGGTGTGTGTGTGCATTTAAGGTTAGATAACAGTGTTTGTGTGTGGGTGACAGAGTGTGTGTTCAGGTAAATAAAGGTGTTTGTAATCGTGCGTGCGTGTGAGTGAGAGTGAGACATTAGATAAAGGCTTAAGAGCTCAGACAAAGACAGCTGAAATTCCCAGAGGAAGATTCACAACAACCCCAGAATGAGGTTTATGGAGTAGCTCAACCGTCAACTGGAACCAGTCTGGATCCAAACACACAACTGTATAGGGAATAGATTACACTCATACATCCCTTCCATGTATTGTTTCAGGTATACACAACTAGATAGCTGCTTTTGCATTTGCAATTAATAACTGTAGGAAAACAACAAGCACATTTGCAAACTGTGTGACAGAAGCAGTCTTAGACTCATAGCTAAAAAGAAATCTGAAACAAATTGGATCCTCCCTCGGCTTATCTAGAACACCAATTAATTATCGCACGTTTTATGCCGTTTCAAAATCTACCCCAGAACAGGATCCACCCCAGAACAGGATCCACCCACCCTTATGGAGTCACAAAACACACCCACTTCACATTGGCTTTCATTTTGATAAGGCAGCTTCCCAAGGGAAAATGTACGGGATAAAAGACACATAGCTTCTTCTTTGATCGTCAGCACAAGCATTCACGGCTTCCAGGGCCTGCCTGAACATCTAAGTATTTAATTCAGTCACTGGGAGAACAGGGTCAATTCACTGGGTAAGAATGGGGGAGGATGGGGGTCCCATGGTCTCACTTCCCTTTCTTCATATCCTTCAATATTTTCCTTCTCCAATGAGTAAATAATGAATTCAAACATCCTCACCACCACTCATCTCAGTCCAGCATATTTTCAGAAAGAAACAGCCTTTTTTTTTTTTTTTAAACGACGGGGCTTAATGACGAGCCTTTTGAAGGCGTCAGGGAACAGCAGGAGAAACAATATATTTGCCTAGTTGGGAGCGTACATTACAGACACACAACTCTGTAACGTAATCCACTGATTTTTCTACTTGAAGATGTCAACACCTCTTCAAGTGGTTGTCTCCTGAGCCAACACAAGCAACCACCTCACACAGACCCAGTTCACACCTGGTGCTAACATACATCCTTTCTGTTCGGATCTTATCCACATTTAGATCCTGATACTTTGAGATTCCCAAACATACTAACCGCAGAACACAACAACCGACGACCCGATGTGGACAAGAAATGAAACCAGAATCAATCCACGGGTGTGAATACAGACCGTAAAGGGGGGAGGGGCAAAATATTCACATGAATATGCAAATGTTGCTATGGGAATCATGTAAGCGCACCGGAGAAGGCTGGGCCAACGGGTAAACAAACATCAAAGACCGTGTGTTGACGGCAACGGTCATTCACATCAGAAACTCAAGGGCATTTAAATACCAGCCAGGAGAGAAGGAGAGGGGGAGAGAGAGGGGGGAGGGGGAGAGGGGGGGGGCAGAAAGAGGGTGAGATTAGAATCCAGGGACCAGCTGTCTTGCGAGAGCACATTCTGGAGACCCATTTTCGCACGTTTTGTTAAATGTGTTTTTTATGTAAAAAGGATGACATTCGGTTAACTGCTCCTCGGCGGGGGTTTTATTCAACAGAAACAAACCCCGGCTACTCAAGCACTCGAAGGCTTGTATCCGCTCAGCCGTCACACGGCAGGAAACAAGCTTGCCTGCGTAGTAACGTGGTTGTGCCTGTATGAAGGCAAAACATGAGGCCTTTAAGAGCTCATTCCAGTCATTCATCTTCTAGGTCTACGGCCTCCAAAGTTTCTAAAATCTAGTATTTATAGGAAAAGTGAGGAGCTACAAAAATACAATTCTGAAACTGTGCAAACATTGATGCTATAAGTTTTGACCATGTCAACTCATAATGGGTTGCAGGCAGGATGTTATCTGCCTAGCTTGATCAATCCCTTTCAGGGTTGGGAGAGGGATTTCATTTACAGATGGCAATCCTTCTACCTCTTCCACATTAACTTGGCAGCTTCAAAAAGGGACAGCGCTTGTCTGTCATCATGGTCATACACATATCAGATGGGTCCCGTTTTCAGGAACAACCTTGGGAGATTTAGGTTCTCAAGGTATGACTTAAATCACAATCATTCTATGAATTTCGATCTCTTCTTAATGTAGATTTCTGATGGATTAATATTCAAATGTGTTCAGAACGTGTGCATGATTAAATCAATGTACAGTTGGTATCTAACCTTTTTGGTTTCACTGATCAACCTGAATCAGATAACAAGCATTGGTTCTAGTTCTTAGCTTCTTTCTGATTAAGCAGCCTTTTTGTTGCCAGACAGTATTTGTCACGCTGTTGATAATAGATTGTCTGGCATTACACACATACAGTCCATATATTGACTTTTCCTCCCTCTGTGGTCCACGGCACCCGGTTACAAGGACCAGGCTTTAGGAGAAGCTGGTGAACCGGTTGCCATGGTACAAACAATGTCATCCCATTTCGGGCTTTTGACTTTAGACATACTGGATGTAGAAATGACTCATCAGCCTTTCGCATGCTATAACCTATTCGTGTTACCACAAATTCATCATTAAGGGAATTATCCCAACGCGTTTCGGAGACGGCGTATATGAATGTCGTCTGGTGTGGCCAAGGCTGTCAATATCGCGAACCTTTCGTCTCAGGCTTGACCTTATCAATTCACTCCATTTCTGGGCTTGGTCCGTGTTACTGTTTGGATTTGAGTGTGATTCCGGGAGGCTGGACAGAGGTTGGCCTGTCAGGGAGATTCACATTGGAGCCAGTGATGCTGAGTGGGCCAGTAACAGGGGAACTCGTTTTGAAGCCCTACGGTTCCAGCGCAGCATCGACAACAGTTGAGCTCCCTAGTCGCATAATTATTACCAACAAGATCCCCAGAGCCCTCTCTTGCTATTAACACCTTCCCACACTCTCGCCTCATCGACGCAACTCCCAGCTTGTTCAGGTTCAGTGGAACAATTGAGACGCATGCCCCCTGCTCATGTTTCCTCAATCAGGAGCGATTCCTCTGTACATCTGTGCACGGTGTAGGCCACCGGCTGGGGTTGAGGGACAACCGGAATCGGCTTGACAAAACGTGGTAGCGGCAGGCAGGACTGGCCTGAGACCGCCCAACCCTGTACCCCCCCCCCCCCTTCAGTCAGAACGAATTCTGTCTCCTTTGAAAACATTGGTGTCGTTTTACGCGATCGAGGTCTGTGCATAACGTCTGTCTGAGATTGCGCCAAAGTGTTCCCGTGGTGACCAGAGTGACCAAAGCGTTCCCGTGGTGACCAGAGAGACCAAAGCGTTCACTGTAAGCAAAGTATCTAGGAACTGTCCTTCTAAAATACACATTGAGTCAGTGGTGCCGCCAGCCAACCTCGGGATGAGGACGGGTTGATTGGCTTCACAGATAAAAGACATCCGGACACGATACGCTAGAGTGCCTTCCAAATGCATCTCCTCATCCGCTCCAGCAGTTTGAGAACGGGGACACAGTCAGAGCTTGGACCAGTTTAGGACAAAGTGCATGTTAGGACCGACCAGGGACAACCGGAATAAACATTTGACAGGACAGGTCTCTCAACGCTCAGCACGGCAAACGCATCACAGGAAGCATTGGGTATCCACATCTAAAGCCTGGAGATGATGGATGGCTCATGGTATGGGGAGAGCAGGGAAACAAGTGTGGATGGGTCAATGGGTCAGCGTTGAACCCGGCCCAACATGGTTATCACACCTGATTAGAGACTGAGGCGGGTTAAAGGTAATTTGTTCACTCGCCTCCCTGTATTGATTTCCCCCAATCTATTTTTACCAAAAGCATGTTGGTGCAATCTCATTCCTGGCCCTTTCTGATTGATAGCAAGGCAACATTCTTACTTCAGCTTGTGTATTCTGTCCTCCATCCTTAAACACTTCATCATTCTCCATCCTTTAACCATGTCCTCCTCCATCCTTTAACATTCCATCTTCCTTCATCCTTTTAACACTCCATCATCCTTCATTCTTTAACACTCCTCCATCCTATAATATTCTGTCTTCACTCATCCTTTAACCCTCTTTCTTCCTCCTTCCTCTTCCAATTTTATGTTTGATTGGTCTGTTCCTCCTCTAACGGGCTTGGAAATTCACTACGGATCCGTGAAATGTTTTCTCTCTCTTTCTACTTCATCCTTCTCCTCTCTAATTATCCACGGATGTGGTGCTTCTGCGTGTAAATTTGACCAGGTCAAAAGCGATGCAACATATATATAAAAAATAAAAAAAACTCCCCAAAACTTGTTCTTTTTTTCGTACACAAGTGTCAAATAGTTGCAACAAGCAACCAGAAAATAATATGGTCACCCATCCAATCCCTTGTTGATTCCCTTAAGAAAACAATGAAAGACTAATGCATTTTAAACAGGGTTCTTGTCTGGAGAGGAAATGTGTTGTGGGATTGATTTTATTTTTCTTTATTACTAGGAAGTGCTTCTAGGGACGGTGGAGTATCCTAAGGAATTGGAACTGTCATATCATTTGTTTTCCTTCTGGGTGGGAACCAGAAATCCATTCATTCGTAAGGCAACAATCACATTTTAAATCCACCCACCAACCCCCGTAATATGACCTTTGGTGCTTCTCTATATGTTGTTATTGTAGTCGTGTAATGAGTTTCAAATGACCTTGCAGGACGATATGCAAGTATTCCAGCATAATACTATAACACTAAAACATCCCAATAATTACATTACGGGGAAGGGCGGAATCAGTTCTAACTGATTCATGAAATGTCAACATCCCCCCCGGACCAGACGAGTTGTCGCAAGTGGGGGGTCTTTTCCCGCAAGGCTAATAATACAATAACAGGGGGGTTTGTGGATTCAAATTTGATTAAATGTAGATATTAAAAACAAAACTGATTTACAGAAACAAAAGTCTTATCAGCAGGTCCGGCTCTAGGCATTAGAAACACAAGCAGCTGCTTAGGGCCCCGACTGCTAGTGAGCACTGGACCACTAGGGGAATGGGGGCCCCCTAATCAAATTTGCTTAGGGCCTCCAAAAGGCAAGGGCCGGCACTGTTTCACAGCCTCAGATACACACATTTTAACAGCAGTAGCTGATATTACAACACCTAGACATCCCTTTATGTAAATCCCTAGTCAGACAGTTCCCTGATTCACCGCCATCCTTCCAAAAACCTTCTGGAATCTAAAAGAATATTTACCTCAGCCCAGCGTTGCCCAGATAGGCCAAGTATAGCCTCAAAGCAAAAACTATTTGCCTGACCAACTAACATAATGAATGCGAAACATTGGGTTATTAGTAGGTTATGTCATTTGAACAGTCTTTAGTTAAATTAAAAGATCTTAGGGCGTCTCAACACAGTTTTCCAAATGAATTCTTATGTCCTTCATAATGAACTTGAGACACAGCACGATACAGTTCATAGGTTTTTCCTAGATTTCATTATTGTGAACTAAGTGACTACTCACTTCCTTATGTTGCGAGGTTCAAAGCAAACTGCACAGACACAATTTGACTTGTTTTCGGTCACTTGCTTGCGACCTTAAAAAATGTGCGTTTTTCCACATGTAACACTTTAGTAGGGCTTGATATAATTTTCAGATTTTTTTTTAGCCGTTTACTTCCTCTGGAGCATGGAATCGCAGGTCTGGGGTTGGGATGTGTTCACACGCGACATGGATATAGATGGCTTGAGATGATTGACTGCGGTCGACACTCCTATTGCACGGAGATATTGGAGATTTTCACACCAGTTATTGTCTACTCAACATTCCTGTAGTTGGCCATGGGAACAATGCTGAACAACATTGTCCTGTGAATTGTTCACTGCATTTGGCAGATTTGAGTATTGGTTTCTGACTTCCGGCACACATCAGTGCTTATTTCGAGACATTCTCTAGCTCCAGTTCGGACTCAGCTTTACATAGTACATTCCGTCACTCAATATGTACTTTCATACAACCTTTCTTCCAATATCCAAAGAGAACTGGACTCTGGCTCCTCTTCAAGTCCTGGTCTCTCCACTAAGCTTTTCCTAGTCGTTGTTTTTCTACGCTTTGTTTGCTTTTTGGCAATTAAGATTGGCTGCCTGCAGAGGTTAAATGGGACCGGGGCCGGAATGAGAACTAGGGAGAGCTGAGCTCCGGTACCACCAAAGACCTGCAGAACAAAGTTATATACAACAGGCGCGATTCCGCAGTGATTTTACAACTGTGCCCTCCAACCTATGGCGACTGAGGGCAAGTTTGGGTACCTCGACATGTTCATAAATCCACACCAGAATTTACTAATGTCCCAGAATGCACTCTGGCTAGGGAGTGTGAGAACAGGTTGCTGCAGATGCGTGAAAATGGACTGACAGAACAAATGGCAGGAAAGAACAATACTCTGAGAATTTAGGATTACATGAATAGAAATGTATTTTAACAAAATCATCACGATGTGATGGCAACCTAGTCATTTTTAGCTTCCAACTGGCTCTTGCTTCAGCTCCTCCCGGTAACTATGCCGCTGGTAGTGGCTGTAAATGACAACGCTCTCGGTCATCTATCCTGGGGGAAAGAGAGGCAACAAAACATTTTCTGAGGCTGCACTTATGCTGTCCTGACACATTCTGTCCATTTAGCATGCGTTTTAGATCTGCCCCCTTTTAACATCTACTTAATATGAAAAACAGTGGAAGCCAGCTAGCACCTGCATCTGTCACAAAGGCCCCTCATGTGGCGATGACGTTTCTAATAGTCAAGCGAACCCCGTCCTAGTTCCCGGACGCTGTTTTAATGGGCTCCCAGTCTGAGTTATGGAGCTACGGGGAGTTGGTCAAACATAAACACTGAACCCCAGCGGCTCTTTAAAGTGAGGGAACAGGAAATCTATGTGCTGTGACCCAGAAAAGGTTACAGCACCACCTTGTAATTGGCCCACGGAGACTTGACCTTTTCCAGGATGGACTGACAGTCTTAAACGGACAATATGAGGTTGTGTCTATTGCGTAATGGTAATTTCTACTGATATATAACCATTTCGTCTTGGCGAATGCAGGGCTAACACCTAATTAGCTTAGAACTGGCTCATCCTCTCTCATACCACAAAACGTTACGGTTTGTCTGCAATTCCTCTGCCCAGTTCCCCAGCTTCACATTACCACTGGCGTCATGACTGTAATACAAATCGGGGATTGTGCCTTTAAGTCGGCTCTGCCTGTTGACACCATGTCATCTCCTTGAATAAGGATTCAGTCATGTGGCGTGTCAGGCAGCAAATCCCATGAGTAGATGCCCGACTGCGAAGTCTCACGGGTGACAAATGGCCGCGTTCGCTGGTTTGTCTTCACATCAGTCTAACACTGGCAAGCATCACATTCATCTTCTGTGGATTTTAATTGAGGTCTAAGTGTATCATTGGTAATAGGATGTAGGTTTTGGTGTGAAAAAGCAGGCTACTCTTCGAAACTCACGACGGGAGTCTGATCAGTGGTAACTTACAAACTAGGTCGGGGCTAGTTTGTAAGTCTTTTAGCCCAAGTTGTGCAGCCTATTGATATTGCCTTGACTACTCGATAAAACAAATGTTGTTTCTTTGCTCTACTTGCCATTAATGTAGCTAGCCGTTTTATGCAGTTGGCTTTAACCATTGAGTGTCCACGACACGGCTACCATGGTTTTTATTATACTGGCGTACGTTTTGGCCATTTCCATGTGTGGTTTTTGCGTTTGTTTTAGCTTATGACCAAAATCTGGCGGTACATTCAAGGAATTTCGATAAATATGAAATGCATGACGTTAACCAGACAGACCGTTTCAGGACCGATGGTGGGGGCCGGTGATGGCTGGATCACGAGACGACCGACCCCTCCGTGCACTGGGCTGCTGCATTCGCCATTCAGTAAGATCTGGACAGGGTTAACAGTATGTTTGTTCAGAAGGGCTTTGGGATCTGTGAAATGTTTTCTCTTTCCTCCCACCAAACTTTCATCCTTCCCCTCCCCAACTACCCAAGGACTTGGTGCCTCCCAAACGGTCACCTGTTCCCTTCCTGTTAGCGGACGACTTCAGAGCATAAGTGCACCGCACAAATATTTCTGACCTGGTCAAAAGCGATGCAACACGTAGAGAATAGGGTGTGGTTCGGAAGCCACTGAGGCACTTTGAGCTTTGAAAGGCGTGAACACGAGTCTCCTCAGCGTCCCCAGACTTCCCTCTCGGGTTAATTGGATACGCTTGCTACAAATCCGTAGCTTTAGTGTTTCAGTCAAAGGAAGTCTTTGTTCCGGCGGCACTGATGTTCTCACGTCTTCGCCGGTAGGCTGCTAGACTGTTCACATGCTACCCCCCCGCCCCCCCCAACGATGGTTCCCAGGCTCCTGAGCTCTAGACAGGGCCAGGGGTCCATACAGCAAGGCCCCCGAGGGAGGGTGCTGACTGGTAGGCTGACCTTGTTCACGCTAGCATCCCATTCTCTGGAGGTCTTGGATGCGGCCTGCATCAGTGGGGCTCCCTGGGTTTTGGTAACCTGGATTTGAACCTTTTCTCTAAAGCCTTTCTTACTCCACTTCTAAAAAAGGTTGAGACACCGGGTCGGGTGAGGTGAACAAAGCAGGAAACCCCACAAGCGCATCGGCTGCAAAATCAACACGGAAAATGAAACCGAAACCCTGGGACATCATCAGGTACTCAATTAGTTCCGGGAGATATTCCAGGTTGTTTTTTGAAGAAGATTAATTAGGGGGGGAATATTAGAAGTAGTCTGTGTGTCAGTTGCTTCTGCTGCTGAATGCATATGTGTAGAGAAGGGGGCTGGATGGGAGATAAGAAATGCGGATGAAAATACTCCCTACTTGATTCTGTGTTCACGCTCGCTTTTCCATCAAAGGAGCTAAGGCGTTTTTCTCCAATGTCAGCAATCCCAAAACCTCCTAATGAGTTTGCCTGTCAGCAAGATCTCCTGGAGTGAGTGGACCAGAGTCTTTGATCAGCTGTCAATATAGACATTTTTAATTGGAGTGTTTTATGAATGCGTTGGTATGATACTCGCACACGTACGCGATCAATGTGGGGAACAGTAAAATCCTTATTAAATGATGTGGAGTTTATGAATGACGTTTTAGGTTTATGCATACCAACTCAATGCGAATAAGACTTGACAGCTACCTGCAAACGAGGGGAGTGACGTCTCTTGTTGGAACTGATGGCATCCAAACCGTATGGCGTCGCAAGGGGGAAAGTACAATAAAAAAATGCATGGTACCCACAGTAAAGCATGGTACCCACAGTAAAGCATGGTACCCACAGTAAAGCATGGTACCCACAGTAAAGCATGGTACCCACAGTAAAGCATGGTACCCACAGTAAAGCATGGTACCCACAGTAAAGCATGGTACCCACAGTAAAGCATGGCGGTGGCAGAGCTCTTCTGTGGAGTTGTATGAGTGCTGCAGGTGTTGGGGAATCGCACTTCATTGAGAGCATCAAGAATTAACTTCCCAGATGTACTGCGAAATACTGAACTAGAAGATGCTACCATCTCTCCGCAGCCTGGGTCTTCATCCACACTTCCAACATGATAAAACATACATCCAAGGCCACTGCTGCATTTCTGAGGAAGAACAGGGTGAAAGTGATTCAGTGGCAGACTTCCCAGGAGGGAGAGCTGGCAAGAAGAAAGGAATCCCAGGAAAAAGAAAGAGTTTTCCAAAGTAGGGAGCGATATCTAGCATTCCAATCTAGGACACAGAAACATTTCCCAGGTCAGCAAAATGGCGGCGCATCTAACGTTACACTCCGTGAGCAGACGGACTCCGTTGTTAACTACAGAACAGGTGATCACATCGAAAAGCGGAAGAGGCAAAAAGGTAAGGCAGGTGAATATACCTCCTGATAGAAGAAAGGGGTCAGCTGGCGGGCTAAAGCAGGTACCATGCTACAGAAAGATGAGGAGGACGGCGGAGAAGGAGAGATGGGCTGATTGCCCACCGATACACAAACACGTTGTCCGATGGGGACAGGAGACGCTGAGGAGGAAGAAGAGAGGCCTGTAGGGACATCCACCCTGGCAAGACGGGAAAGGAGAAACCCGCGTTCAAAGAGGCTTGCAATGGAGGGTGTCTATTGAGCTGCTTAAGGAGCAAGACAAAGGAGGGAGGGGGTAGGGGGGGGGGAGAGGGAGAGGAGGCAGAGAGGAGATCAGATGCAGGAATGGAATGGTTCCATCAAAAACAGCGGAAAAGTAGCAAAACTGCCCCAGTGAATTGACAGACTCAACTTTGTGAGACAATAATTAGGCAACAGAGGTGAAGCATTAAACAAAGAGCGCAATCAAAGGGACAAAAAGAAACAAGGAAATGTGGAAAAGTCAGCAAAATAATTGTTAAAGAACAAACAGGAGGCTCCAGGAGAAGGGGTCGAGTCATGTAGGTGCACATGAAGCATCCGTAACAGAACCACCTGGCTAGAGGCACCTGATGGAAGGTGACTACCCACAAGGCCCACAGTACGCACCACTGGCCCCACGGTACGCACCACTGGCCCCACGGTACGCACCACTGGCCCCACGGTACGCACCACTGGCCCCACGGTACGCACCACTGGCCCCACGGTACGCACCACTGGCCCCACGGTACGCACCACGGGGCCCACGGTACGCACCACGGGGCCCACAGGACCTGGAGGGTCTGGCTGCAACATTGCCCAACCACCATAATGGAACCAGAAAATGTGAAAGAATGTTGAAGAACCAGGCAAGGGGCAGATTGCTGGCAGTGGGGGATCTGAACGTCTTGTGGGTCTGAGCGCTGGGAACTACCAAAATGGAGGCAGAGATGGTGGCCTGGCACAGATGATAGGAACGGTCCTTGAAGAAGGACAGTCCTTCGACCCATACCAAAAACGATTGTGGGGGCCCCAAGGGAATAATACCTAGCCATAACAGACTTGGATTGTCTGATAGGAACACCACGGGGGAAACATAAAACAGCTGTATATTTACAAAAGCAGCTGGAAAGGTGGAGGGAAAGATCCAGAGACTGATGAATTGGTGTCCTTCATATTCAGGAAGTTTTACCAACCTAAGTAAAAAGAAAAAAAAAACTATTGATGGAGGACGAAGAGGTGTAGATGAAATCTAAGCCGCATAAAGGATTCTGAGAATTCAATCCATGCTGTCGAGAGTCACAGACAAGTAAACTAACTGAACAGGGGAAAAAGATCCAAAGGAAGCAAACTCAACTGCAGCTGAATGAGCTGACAAAATCAAAAAAGAGAAGCCCCTAAGGTAAAGATTTGGATCCAAAAATTAAGAAGTCAGTTTTGGAGTCTTGCAACAGCAGTCTTGAGGCAGGATACGTAAAGCCTCCCACATCACACTATAGTACAAAACTGGATTCAGTGGCGCAAAGTAACCCATCTGAAAGCGAAGATCAACAAGATCGGTGCCAGCGAACTAGGTTGACACTTTGCCTGCTGGCGCTAATGTGCACCTGTATGCAGGCTAATTGAATTACGGGTCTTAACACCGCATGAAACGCATAGGGGTTGAACCCTGCCTGTGCTCAGAGGACCCGGGGAGGGCCTCCACTGGAGAACGTGGAATTGAAGCTCCCGAGTAAGTCAGACAATTACCTGTTGTTCACAGACAGCCTGAGGTCCACCAGCCTTGGGCAGTAGCAGTGCCAGGAGACCAGGTCTACATGAAGGTCTTCAAGAGGTGGAAGGACACGAGAGGGTCCATACCGGGATGCTGGTTTCCTAACCCCGTAACGTTTCTCAGTTTCAACATTTGACATGTCGTCTTTGTACCATCGTCATTACAATACAGGGATAAATGATTTGCACATCATTGCATTCTGAATAGAATATATAACTTAATTGTTTTTAAAGACTATCCAAATAAATGACTTCCGTTCAACTTTCAGGTGCCTACAACTTTGACAGTACTAATATATATGTTGTGTTTGCATATTTTATACATATATATAGATATACACAACATCGAGGTGCAGCCTCAGTGTTCAGGCAAAACTGCAGTTAAAAACATTAGCATTCACTTACATGGTCAAACATTGTGGCATAATTAAAGATTCTTTCTGCGATTGACAATTGTTGCAAAAGAGCAGCTAACAAGCCAAAAGGGTCCCCCAAAAATGTCAAACAGGGGACCCATGTCGTCAACAACACTCCCTCGCAAACCGACGCCAACCGGTCCCCACGTGACTACAGTTGACTTCAGCACAGACACTCTGGAGATTGCCACCTTTCACAAGCGCGACATTATGTAGGCGACAATGTCACGCTTGTGGCCTGATCCGGTCTGCTGCTGCCACTGACCAAGGCAATTTAATTATTTAAATTAATGAATAAATCTCAAACATATAAACGCACACAATGAGTACCATTAAAAGGGGAACGGTCGGCCGACATTCCACTGAAAGCGAAGAACAGATCACACACTCACTTCTCTACCAGCTTTTATTAGGCATTTGCACTGTGAACACAAAACAAAGCAATTGTCTGCCATAATTCATTTGCACAACACCAAAAAAGAAAAAAAAGGGCAACACCTTTGCGACTTCATGGCCTGACGAATGTGATACACAGTCCAAAAGCAGAAAACACTGAGCAGAGACTTGAATCGACTGTCTGGAATTAGTCAACGCATCAATAAGAGCTTAGCTACAGATCCCGGAAAGGGGAATAGTTTCTTTGACTTTCCTCAAAGTCTGTTCAGACAGTTGAGCTCATTTATAATAATATGTACATTTGGGTCACTCGCAACGGCATTGCTCAGGTGGATTGGCTACAGGACCCACATCGCTCCGCCCTCTTCACCTAGGATTCAGTTTGAAAGGTCGACCGAAACCCCTTCAGAGCTTTGTAGCATTAATAATAGGCTGTTAGTTAAGATGCAGAGTGGGGGGGGGGGGGGGGAGAGATACAAACCAAACTTTTTGCAAAACAAAAAGTTAAACCAAGACAGAAAGGCCTCAGCTCCATTATTCTCAGCAGCACATTTTATCTGTACCGCCAGACCTGCAAAGGACTTCTTATCCAGCTAATTGTTCAAATGGAATTGACAAGATTTCATTTCACAAAAGGAATTCATATGGGGCGTTGTTTGCTTTCCTCACCCTCCCATGTCCCCTCCATCATCCACTGTAAGATACTTGTGCAATCTAGTTGAGATTAAATGTCTTTCCCAACTACACAAAAAGTTGACCAATAACCCCCCCCCCCCCCCCATACTGCAGCTGATGCTTGAAACTATGAAAACGTATGAAGACCAGGTAGGTGGTGTTTTCCTGAAAGGCCGTGACTGAACACCGGTGGTCATCTCAGGACCGCAAACTTCTGGCGGGGCGAGTTCTCCCTCTCAAGCAACAGTGGTCCGGATGACGATTGGGAAGGGGGGGGGGATTTGTGACGGAACCCGTGGAGGGAGGAGGGACACGTTCCGCGTTTAGAACCTCAGGTGGGATTTGTGTTTCACCATGTATCTGTTGGGAAAAGGGCGACAGCGGGGTCAGATGTCATCCATAACCTCAGAGTGGACGATCGGCTGAAACGACGAGACAGTATAGGAGGCGGGACGCGGGTCAAGACGAAACGACGCACCTGTCGAGGGTCTCCCAGAACTTCAGGAACATGGGCCGGTCCAGGTGGCGCTTGTGGTGGCTGAGCTCCAGCACCGTCACGTCCCACTTCTGCACGTTGGGGTCCATCTTCTGCTCGTCGTACTTCAGGTGAAAAGCCCGAACTGTGACCGGTAGACAGAAAGGCTAATTAAGGCCTGCCTGGTCGCTAGCGAGAAGACCGCCTTGACCTCTGAATAACCGGGTAACCATGGCAATTCCTCGCCGCTAGCGATGACGCTAGCGAGATTCAGTAGCTGACAAACACGCCCTGAACGTGAAAGGCGGCGTCCATTACAGGGGAGAGGCGCGGGGAACCTCACTTTTGGCGAAGATGTCCACAGGAGATCCGTCCGGCAGCAGCCACGGCCAGCCTTTGAACTGCCAGGCGGGGCCTTGCACGAACACCGCCACGACGCGGTCCCTACCAGCACACAGACAGGGGGACCACGTTAGCATTTACCCAACCGTTAGCATTCTCGTCCGGCTCCTTTCAACATGCCATTGTGAACACTTGAGAGGACGCCGGCTGATTTCAGTCGTCAAGGAATCGCTTCCACCCAGAACGACTTGCCGTCAGGGCATTCAAAGTCGGCAACCGTCGGGATGGGACAACTTGTCACGTTTAATACACATCTATTAGAGGAGACAAAATATAGACCGAAATGAGTATTAGCTAGAGAAATAGAAAAGGAATTAAGAGATTCTAAAGAGGGGAGATCGGGTCCAGCCTGATCACAGTGTCGATCAGATATCGTCTCCCGTTCAAATTCGCCCCAACAAGTTGTTGTTACATCGCGTTCGTTTGCATTAAAAGAGTACACCAAGAAAAAGCGTGTGGGAGAGAATGTGGTTCTGAGGCGTTTCCATCCACGCCGAGGCTCACCAGTCCTGAGGGGCCAGTTTGAGGGGCTGGTCGATGACCCGGTAGGGCACGGTGACGCTCAGCGCCGCCCCCCCGGTCTGGATCTGGTCCTTACGCCTCTGGAGCAGCACCTCGTTGTCCCGCTGGATGCCCTGCTTCTTCTTCTCCTCAGACGTCACAAACCTGACCGGGGAGGGGACAAGCAGAGGGGACAAGCGGAGGGTAAGCATTCATTTCAGCTGCTAGCAACACCTGAGGCTTGATGGCTCATGTAGGACACTTATTAGTAGAATAAGAATAATCAAGTAAAATAATAATTGCTTAGGCTTGTGTTTGTGAGGACAAGGTAGAACAAATTCTCAAAAGAAATCTAGCGACAAACACCATGATGACCGACGGCGTGAACGGCTTTCTAAACCAAGACGTTGGTTTCCACAGCAGATGGTTCGAGCCGCTCTGAGCGGTTCCCATTGGGTCCTCCGTCCAGGCCATCAAATCCATTCCCGGGCTCCCCGAAACACAGAAGATAAATCATATCTTCACTCGCCACGCTCCCATTACACCATACACCCCCTCGTAACAGCCGCTTTAGGGTTGGTTTTTGTGTCGGTGCTGTTTGTTCTTAGAATTGATGTGCAAACGCCAACATCTCCTCACACAGAACAACTCTCCACCTAATTCACCGTCCAGCATGTGCTACGCCAGGCCACAAATAAACACTGAATCTCCTACAGCACTAACAGCCACGCAAGCACACTGGCTGAGTAGCTGACAGCCATGGGAGGATAAAGTAGTAATCACAAAAAGCAATCGTGTGTTCACGTAGCAGCAGAGGATGGCTAGGCCCCGTGAGTCCCCCCCTAAGGGCTTAGCCCGATGAAGCATCCGACTCCACCCATCGGCCGGGGCCTTCTCCACCACCATCCGATGACGTCTCGTGATTTATGACTCCAATTAAACCGCAAAATAGGAATTACTCCTCGTGTGTGTGTGTGCGTTTGTAATACTGTACTTGTGTGGACCCCAAACTGACAACATTTCTTTAAAGTGAGGACGTTTTTCCAAGTGAGGACGTTTTTCCAAGTGAGGACGTTTCTCCAAGTGAGGACGTTTCTCCAAGTGAGGACGTTTCTCCAAGTGAGGACGTTTCTCCAAGTGAGGACGTTTCTCCAAGTGAGGACGTTTCTCCAAGTGAGGACGTTTCTCCAAGTGAGGACGTTTCTCCAAGTGAGGACATTTCTCCAAGTGAGGACATTTCTCCAAGTGACGACATTTCTCCAAGTGACGACATTTCTCCAAGTGACGACATTTTCCCACGTTCCTCACAATGTCTTCAAACGTAATCATCAATCTATGCAAATATCATCGCAAGTCCTCACTTATGTGGCTGGAGCTCAAAAACGGTCTTTATGCTCTAGAGCACCACTGTAGCCTAGTCCTGGTGCGGCAAATGGATTTTCTAATTGAGTAGCAGAAATGATCAGATCGGTGAGTGGTAGGTCAAATTCCAACAGCGCACTAGAAACGCAATTCATTTATAACAGGCTATATTCATAACAAAGCTGATAAATACTGGAAGGCTACAGACCTAATCAAACAACAAACCCAAATGCGCACACAATACAATGTCAAAACGCAGCTAAAAAGCACGAGCGCAAAATGAGATTGAGTACTGAACACAATTGCTGAACATGTCGAAGGACATGTTAGTCTGTCATTTCAGTGAGGATTTCAGTTCATTTGCCTGGGTCAGAGATCCTTTTAGTTGCCCAGTGTGAAAACGGAGTATCCACGGTTGTCTGACGTTGCCCTAAAAGGCCTGGAATTAAAAACAACCTACGGCCTCGAAAGCCACGTCCAGGGGGTGACAGCAGGAAGCCAACCACGCTTTTTGTAAACGTTCCACACAAGGTCAGAAATGAATACTGCTTTACCATCTGATTGCTCTGAACTCCTGATTACCTGAATGTCTGACACGCACCCCCCAGTCACCCAATACCGGATTGATTCATTCCATGGACGAAGCTGATGTACTCTAATCTCAGTAAAAGTAATAGTTACCTTAACGTACAGGACTGGTTGTTTGTGGATATTTCTTTTAACCACATTTCATTTCTATTAACTATATATCTATATACCATTTATTATTTAGAGGAACAACATGACCTAACATGTCGGGTCCTTATTATATTCAAATACAAACAATACTTGAAATGCACACCAGCACAAAGAGAATATCAATTCCAATTTAAACTGGTTTCATAAAACGCTGTCTATCTTGAGAAGGTTTTGCATCATAGCATCATGAAAAGCCTTGCCTTAACATAAGGCTGGGGTTAGATAATTTGAAAAAAGTTGTTATAATTGAAAATATAACCAATTAGAATAAGCCTCATGAATATGCAACGAGAAAGGCAATGAAATCGCTTTTTCACACCTCTGCTACTTTTTGAGCTCTGATCCTGAAAAGTGCGGATGTTATTTGATTTTTGATTAAATGTTGACTGCACGTTACAATGAGTAGATTTTTTAATAATATCCACATTATCAATGGTATTACCTATGTATGAAGCCTTTTCAACTTTCCAACAAAGCATATTAGCATCATTTTTAAGGGAACGGTTCAGACTTCGTATATTTTAAAGGGAACGGTTCAGACTTCGTATATGACGCCCGTTTCCATAGTCATCCATTGCTAACAGCACCATTGTGGAAAACAATGTAATAACACATTTTTCTTTCTGGTTCAGTTCAGTCAAATACTACCAATGCTGTTTAGAGAAAACGTGTATAGTTGGCTAAAATGCACAATGTCCCATTGTGATTCCGGCTATAAAAGCCACACACGACATCTTGATGATGACACGACAACACAGTGCTGCCAGGTGAGTTTTGAGCAGAACATTGGACTACAATAAACTATTTTATTTAACCAAATGTTGCCAAATTCTGGACAGAGGCTTTATATTGTTTTAAATAACCCACACATCCTTCATAAAGTGGCTACACGCCAAAATCTGTATATTTTTACAGACAAACACACACTTACTTGAGGTCCTGCAGAAGGTCCTTGGCGTTAAGCATGGTGATGAGGGACGTGGTGGCAGCTGGGATGATGACGATTGGGGTGCGAGAGCCTGCAAAGAAACAGGGACCCAAAATACCCTCAGTACTAATGACAAAGGGACCCTCAGTACTAATGACAAAGGGACCCTCAGTACTAATGACAAAGGGACCCTCAGTACTAATGTTAATGGGACCCTCAGTACTAATGTTAATGTAGGGAGAGATGAAAACATGCCAGTCAGGGGGACACCCAGAAATGGGTTTCAAATATTGGCTAGTGATTTCCCGTTCAACATGAATCAATAAAACAGATGTCACACGTCAGTACATACCCTTCTTTTGATTCGGCGGGGGTCTGGCTTGGGAAACTGGAAGTTACAAAGAGAAACAGATTTAAACACAATCTGTGAAAACAGATTCTCAACATTATAAGGATGAAAAAGAAACAGTTTCGACTGGTTCTACTGGTCTGTCAAACAGATATCGTTCAAGATGAACGCCGCCACTACACAAGGAATCTTAGACCCACGGGACCAAAACGCGTACACCCAGATGCTTTACTGATACAGGTTTACGAGCAACGGTGACGTCCATCGCTCGTCTGGCTGTCTCCTTGTTTAATATTTCGGGTCGTAACTGATTTATTTTTGGGTTTCACCGACCAGCCGGACCAGTCACAGCCGGTTCTTTTTCATGGTGGGCGGAGCTTGGCGGGATGGCAGGGCGTCTGTAGTCGAGGGGGGAAGGCCAAAACGCGACAGTTGTGCCAAACGCCACGTTTTGATTTCTTGGAGAAATCTGGGGGGATTGTCAGTTTGTCACCGCTGATACGCCAGGCTATACCAAGCGTGGGGCACCCGTGGGGATTTCGGGGGTAGAAGAAACGTTCCTCGATTTTGGCGGTAAGTGCTTGGAGGCTATGCTGTGTTTGAGTTGGTCGTTACGATGGTAGTAGGCGAGGAATTTTGTGGCGTTAGTAGGCTATCTCCCCGGGTTAGGTGTAGAAACTGGTTTACTTCGGGAGACCAGTTGATCAGTAAATGTTTATACTTTGTAATTTTCGGGTGGCAAGTGCGGTTAGAGCTTTGGTCTCAGGGGCACATCGGTGGTGTGGAGGATCGCCAGCAGGCTGGTGGTAGAGATGAGTATCGCATAGTTGGGGAGAAGTAGCTTTGGATGGGGCCTTTTCTTTAGTTGTGTAAGTTATTCTTTCGTGGTTCGGCTGTTTGTCATTGTTGATCTCCTTTTATACCAGTGGTCACCAAACGGTCGGTCATCAAAGCATTTGTAGTAGACCGCCAAGCATATTATATATATATATTTTTTTTTATTCAACTGGTTTAACTTTAATCTCTATTACTGCTGTGACTGGCTGTGTGGGTGTTGTTCAGTGGTGATTAACTTCATTATATTTCATCAGAAGCTAGTTGAGCTACGTGTAGAATGGGCTCCCTGCACAACTCTTTTCACATTCTTCTCAAAATGGAGTAGTGATTTGGAACCTGGTGAATTTGGGAAGTTACGCATACTAATAACACCAACTGTCCTCGCAGTGCAAGGAGGTAAAGAGTATCAAGAGTATTTATTTTAAGGGAAGTACGTCACCAACCTGAGTGCCAGTAGCCCATACCGGGTGTATCAGCCTGTTACTGAACATAGTTATGGTGCTGTTATTGCTCTTTCTTTGTTAGAATACAATACTTTTGCTGAGCTTGTGTGTGTGTGTGTGTGTGTGTGTGTGTGTGTGTGTGTGTGTGTGTGTGCTGAGCCTGTTAGGTAATATATTTGCACTCGTGTTGTGTGTATGTATTAAGTCTGTCACATCAACACTGATTCACTGTTCACGTGTACAGACAGAAAATTGTTTTAATATGGAAATAAATAAAATGACATATGACAGTGTTTTTTGCAATCTCAGCTCACATTTTGAATGAAAAAGTGATATTTCGCTTCAAAAGTGCGGTGACCACTGTTCTCTAGGGGATGGCATCATATTTTGACCCCCTTCTGCAGACCCGCTTGGGGTTTATACTAAGCACCAGCTGTTAAAACTAGCTGATCATTATGGAGTGGAAATTTCTGACAAGCATCTTAAGAAATCTATGAGGTCCTTGTTAAAGAGTACTTGATAGGGTTAGGTCCTTGTTAAAGTCTACTTGATAGGGGCGTACTCACTGCTGAATCTTCTGGTTTGGTGAGTTTGTCTAGTTCAACCGACTGACGGCACCATTTTAAAATAAAAAAACAGATGTTCTAACAACAGAAGGAACTGCTTATTTTGCATGACTGTCTACATCACTCGAGAGACCAAACTGAACACTAAATGTAAAAAAAAATGTAAACCAGGCTGCAGGAAAGGCATTCTGAATCGGTGCAACGTGACAGAGTTCAGGGTCTCACTACGGCAGAGCACAACATGCAACCTCTGGGCCGTGTTTTGTTGGTGACTGCTGATACAGGGATTTGGGGTGAAAAACGGTTTCCACAAAAGCACCCCTCACAACACGTGGTGGCCTTAGTGTTGAGACGCGACGGATACCGACCTGGTCTGGGGACCGGCTGCAGAGCTGGGGTCTGGGCCTTCCGGGCTGACGCTCCCTCCTGAAACACAAAACCAGGGCGGGACGGTCAACCTACTTCAAGTTCCCTCCAACCTGGACGCCTGTCTCGGAAAGTCTTAGGTCAACCGGGTCATCGTCATCAGGAGCCTCGGGAGTTGTTCCCTGTCCTCAAGGCTGATGCCGATTCCACCTTGAGTGGCGTGTGCGTGTGAACACGAAAACGAGGCTTACGCTCAAGGTCACAACCTCTAAGCTGTTTATACACAAATGCAGGGATTCTTTTTTCGGTCTGCCGTCCAACTGGGCTAATAAAAAAAGGTCCACACTCGATAAACACCGTACGCTACGGAAAAAAGCAAGATGGCCCATTCATGCACACCCTTTCTGATGTTTTCGCCTGGCCAGGCACGTAAACAGAGCGGCAGGAAACAAAATGACAAATGTAGAGTGTTCATTTCTTTGGGCCTGAGCAAATGCTGTGGTGTGAACGTGGGGGCAAAGAACAGCCGGTTCCTCTCGGAGGGAAACAAGGCACCGGACAGAGCCCACAATGAATTTAGGACTAAAACGGGCATCATTAGAAGCCTGTATGCCACACGCCACCCGTTGATCCACTCAGACAAGCCCTGTACGAAAGCGCAGTAATTACAGGCATTACGGTCATATCAAGTACCTATCTGGGTTTTCCCATCAGTAGAAAAAAATTCGTAAATCAAAGAGAACAATTCTTGTAGGACGATTGTTTTAAGTGTATGTGGGGAAAAAGGCCCAATGTCTGTGCCAGTTTTTGAAATGCATCAGGACAAACTGTCGAATCCTTTCGGACGTGGCCGTCCCTTTGAACGGTACGGTGGTTTGGTCAGAGCAAAACAAAAGGCGTTGAACTAAATGAATGGGGAACTAGCAACCTACAACTGTTGCCTTGCCACGGTAACCTGCTTCTCATCCAGGCCCAGATCCCTTTTCTGATCTACTGGCCTCTCAGACAGAGACTCGGCAGCTTGGCTGGAAAGCTGCTCATCACCGGCCAGACGAATGCCAGTTTTATATTGCTTTGAACAGTAATTTTGCAAGAAAAACAAGCAGGCAGGTGGATGAACAGACTTAAATCTGTCTGATAAAAAACCTGCCAGGATCCATACATAAATAGAAAGAAAAACTGATTTGCATCTCCTATACTAAATTCAGGCCGGTTTTAATTGTTTAATGTCGACGGCAAAGGGAGCACCCAAATTCAGGTGTTTTAGTTAAAGGTCAATTAAGGTTACAGCTATAATCAATAGACCACAAACCAGCCTTACATTTAAATCTGTGTAACAAGTTATCGAAAAAGAGCTTCCTTCACAAAATGGGCCAACTGAAAATCCCCTAGAAGACCGTTGCCCATCTGTTTTTAGTGCCTTTCCTGATATAACATGGGGACAACCATGACATATTTACATCAGTGACTTCTATGTTCCAACCCCACTAGAACCTTATTGCATCCATCTCGCCCACAAAAACAACAATGACAGGGGCTTTAGAGGAGGGACAGGAGGCAGGGAGAAAGCGAAGCGTTTTAATCTGGCAGGGAGAAAGCGAAGCGTTTTAATCTGGCAGGGAGAAAGCGAAGCGTTTTAATCCGGCAGGGGGAAAGCGAAGCGTTTTAATCCGGCAGGGGGAAAGCGAAGCGCAAAAACAGAATCGGGTTTAGATTAATCGAATTACAATCCCAACTTGTTGTATAAATATGTACAATATTTAAAATCACAATGGTTTAAAAAAATAAATAAAAGTACACACACTAATGTATGTGACGGTTGACTGGCACACAGGGTCTTGATAAAAAAAAAAATCCATGTTCAAGCTCACACTGCAAAGGCTAACGAACCGGTCGGCATCAAGCAGTTGAGATGCCTCTAGATATCGTCCCACAGACACAACAGCAAGGATGTCAAGAGCTTTACCTTCAAACAAACTACCGGATTTGCCCAAACAATCCTACTGGAAACTCCTTAAAACTAGCAAACCATCACATTGAATGAGTATGGGCTCAACATTTTTATGGAAACATTTGGCCCCAGATTTTTTTTTTGCAACTCAATATCTTATTTCTAATTGCTCAGCCCTGATCAAGCAGCGTTAAGGTTGAATCCCACCAAACGCTCTGGAGAACATCAGCTCTCGGGACTCAACACACTCTGGGGGATGAACACCACAAAAGCCCCTCCCTTCTAACCCACGTTGAATCAGAGAGATCCTTCCTTCCTCCCACCGAGGGTGGGAATGAATACAAATAGGTCAACAGCACAGCGCCCTACCCCCCCTCCCGTCGAGCCCCAGGCAGTGGGAGTTGTGACGAGGGGGAGCAACTGTCACCAAGCACACAGCTGTCTGTCAGACCGTACGAGGGAAAGAAGCCCCACCCCCTCAGCACGCCCCCCTCCACACACACACACACACACACACAAGACAGATGGAGAGAAACGGAAAGTGCAAGGAACCAAGTGAAAGAAAAACAGCGAGTGCAGTAGAGCGAGGGAGGGAAAGATAAAAAGCCAGAAGCAGAAGAGACAGAGAGTCACCAACAGAGAGCAAGGAAGGAAGGGTGTGTGTCAACGCAGCCGAGAGATACGAGCGTCTCAAGAACCGCGATACCGATGAGGGAACGGGAGGCGCACGGATCCCAGAGTGCCGGCAGACGTCTACTCGCCCCGCGCTCTGCCTAGCAACGCAGGGGGGGGGGGGGGGGCAGCGCGCGGTGGAACGCTCCCCTCAGCAGCAGAGGACCGGCGATCCCCCGGACAACCA
>JACXGK010007149.1:0-26261 GCA_016801125.1 Novumbra hubbsi | reverse complement strand
GATAAGGGGAGGAGACTGGTAACAGGGCAGTATGAGAGAAGGAGATAAGGGGAGGAGACTGGTAACAGGGCAGTATGAGAGAAGGAGATAAGAGGCGAAGACTGGTAACAGGATTAAACAGATATGGTGATTAGATGAGTGTGATCGATGGGGGAGGAAGTGGACAGAATCAATCTTTAGCCATTTTGTCCGAAAATCCCACCCGAACACCCTGACAATGGCAAGGCCTCCAAAGGGTACGGCTAAGAGCGTGCAGATGTCTGGACGTACACTAACAAAGAATAATGGCAGCTATTTTTGCACTCTAGCAAAAAAAGACTTTTTCTCATTGTACAAAATGAGACTGGGCTGAAACTCATAAATAATGATTAGGGGATAGGCTGTAGAAGTCATTTAATTCCAACACAGGGAGTGTCTGAAACATGTCACTGTGCATTCAGAATCCTACAGGAAGCCTTCTAGGCAATGAAATAAAGGGGCTGTGTCCTCAACCCGAATGACCTTTCTTGAGGTTACAGGTATAGAATCACACACACAAAGACAAGTCTCACACACATTTGTCTCTCAGTGTCGTACGCACACACAAACATGGCCTAGTAAAAAAATGATATTGACTAACGAGTCAAGTTGCATATTGTTAATATGAGTGAGAGTAGCCCTGGTTCGGTTGTCCCTCTGCGTTCGTCTGGGTTTTACAGATAAGCTGTCAGACAGCGGAGCCTCCTCGCCCATCGAGACGTCATGAGCTCATTGGCTAACAGTGAGTGAGTACCTGGGGTGGGCTGCTCTGTTCCCGATCTGCTGGCTGTTGTTCAGTGATAAACCAGTGTTCTATGAACAGACACCGATCAATACTGAGATGAATTCATCATTTATGCCTTCTGTGTTCTTCTGCACAGCGGTGTGAACAGCAGAGCTGGGCCGGGGGAGTCCTCCGGGGGGTTCCGGGTTTTTTTTGGAGTTTAGCGGCTACAGGAATGCTACGAGGCACCACAACACAGACCATTTCAACAGATGGGACATCACAACGCGGGGGCTCAGTGTGGCAAGCTCTAAATGGCTCCTAACGCCCTCCCACATTTCTCCATTTATCCAGCTGCATTGCTCACAGTCATCTGTTGTCCCGTACCTGTCTCCATAGCACCGTCCCTCTGCGTCCACCAGCCGTGAAATAAATGGTGTGAGTAAAAGCTGAGGGGAAGAACAAAAGGCCCAGACCCTCCTCTAAAGGCAGTAAATCGCTTCAGTCTAGCCGCCTGTCCACTGGACCACCCCCCTCTCCCTGTCCACCCCCCCCTCCCCCCCCCCCCCCCCCCCCCCCCCCCCCCCCCCCCCCCCCCCCCCCCCCCCCCCCCCCCCCCCCCCCCCCCCCCCCCCCCCCCCCCCCCCCCTCCCCCCCCCTCTCCCTGTCCACCGGACCACTCCCCTCTCCACATCCACCCCCCTCTCCCTGTCCACCGTCCCCTCCCCCGACTCTGGAATGTGCATAGAAGCGGGTGACATGGGTGAACTTGGGACGGTTGACACTAGGTTGGGCCGCTGGATTCTGAATAAGCTGCAGGGTCCCTCAGACTTCTCATGGCCAGACAAATATGGAAATAGCAACACAATTTCTGAATGTTCAATCCCTGGTATATCTTCTGTCTCACCAACATAGAAGGCATGACAATAACGTTGTTATTTTTAACATTGTGCCAAGAGGATCAGCAGGGTAACACACAACTAGCATGCTAACTACCTTGCTGGCAAGATGGCAGACCTTATTAAAATGGTGGTGCCCAGCTAGCCAGCTAAAAGAACACAGGAGAATGTGATGAGGAATGGGCTGCTTTCTTGGTAAGGAAGTTTGCTTTCAAGCTTTAATTCAAATGCACTGGCTGTAGCCAGCCAATCATTCAAACCACCACACCTGCTCTCTCACACATCAGCTGTTTACTTAGGCAACCCCCAAAAAATTTACAGAACCCCTGTAAAGGAGCAGAAACATTTGTTTACTCTACTCAAATAATATCTGTGCATAATCAGCTAATTTCAGCCAATGACATTGGCCAACCGTTAATAATAAAGAAGTGGAAGCAGCATTATGAAAAGGCTGTCGCTGAAATATCAGTGCTCAAACAATAAGACATGAGAGAGAAACCACCAAGAGATCAACAGTAACCTTTATAAAGCTACAGAATTCAACGACTGGGAGTGGAGTCATCTTGCATTGGTCAACCATATCAAGAGCTCTGCATAAAACTGCCTTATATTGGAGTGTGGCAAAAAGAACCCTTTACTGAAAAGAACCATATAAAAGCATGAAAGTGACTTAGCAGTGATATGGGAAAAGATTTTGTTGTCAGATGAGACCAATAGACCAAAAGTCATTTTGTCAAAGAAGTTGGGATGTTTCTCCAGTGGGGCTGGACATCTTGTTAAAAGTAAATGTTGAATTGATTGAGCAAAATAAAACAAACAAAAACTAAAGCTTCAGAGGAAATTCACTTTTCATCAAATAATCCCAAGCCCATGGCCAAAGCAACATTAGAGTATCAAAAACCCAAAGGTGAATGTCCTACAGTGGCCCACTCAAAGTAGTGATCTCAATCCCGTTGTGGCTTTATTTGGAAAAAAAGGTGGTTCTACCAAGTGTTGAATAATTATACAAGCTGAATATTTTTTGGGGTTCCCAAAAAATATTCCTATCCAACATAAAACCAATGTATCCCTAAAATAATAGAATGGGGTCAGTTTTAAAATAAGATCAAACAGAATGACATAATTTTTTTTTTTTACAAAAATTACCACAGGGTTTAAAATTTTGCATGGCACTATATTTAATGGTATATTTCATGGAATATTTTCAGTACATGCATGTGGAAAGTTTTCACTGTCTAGTCGGTACGTCAAAACAGGAACACAGGAGCCATCCAGATAAAAACAAAGATGATGACCTAAATAAGATGGACGATAGAAGGACAGATCCCTGTGATCAAACTGAAAACTCATGTTTAAAAAGATTTTAGAAGTACTGAGTTGAGCATGAGTTAATCTTTATTTTTATTCTATTTGCTGGGATCGGATCCCAAAGCACCAATGCAGTCTTACACACACACTACCAATCAAACATTTTAGAGCACCAAAATTTGTCCCGATTTTATTGAAATTCACAGCGTTAATTGTTTCAATGTACTAGAAAATTAACAAATCTTTATTTGAAGCCTACCATCTTATTATTTTCTTCCAAGGTAGTCCAGACAGAGTAGCCTGAAGGTATGTACTGGGTCATTATCCTGCTGTAGGATGAACCCCATACCAACTTGGAATACACAAGAGGGTTATTCACTGGAATTTAATTGCTTAAATAAAAAACATAGAAACATAGGAAAGAAAAGGGCCCGGTAAATGTATAGTATCATTTGCTATTATAACAAGGCTAAAGTTGTACAGTGGATCTGGAAGGGTCAACACCCCTCATCACTCAACCTGTTTTTTTAGTCCAAACAGTTCATGTAACATCACAGTCCATAGTATTCAGCCCTAAGGAGTCTGGTGAAACTAGTCCCTCAAACCTTCACACTGCTCTTCTGCCAGAAGGGAAAAAGAGGGAGTTGGCCTGGAAAGTGAGACATTTTAATATTTCAATAGTTAATGCATTCCTGAAAGCTTATTCACCAGTAACAGGGAAACAAACAAAGGCCTTTTTGTGGTTTAGAGCTCAGCTAGCCCTGGTCCCTAGCCGGCCTGGCCAGGAGAGGAAGGCCCATTAACACCACAGTATATAGGGCTCAGGACCTTAGCAGAAGCCTGTAGGGCCGGAACGTCCATTTTATTTGACCATATGACCATGTTGTCATACAAACACAGTAGCTATTCCTATTGTATAAATATGATGGTATTAAAAATTAAACAAAAGGACAATGATCCGTTTGTAACAAACCAAGTTTAATATTTAAAACTGCATCTATTTTCTACTGAACGGAATAATTACATTAAAAAAGCGTATCTACAGTTGAGAGCATCTCCTTTAAAATATTAAAATGGCACAAAAACTAGGAACATTTTTTACACACAATGAAAGAATACAAATATGATTCTCATTGACTAAAACAGTCCACATGGTCGTTTCCCTTGTCTATGATTGGCTTCTCAAAGCACTACACTAAATTTGTTGTATCTTAAAATATAAGTGACACAACAGAGTACAGCTGGATTACTTTATGTTACTATCTACTATTAATTGGCAACCCTTGATATAACCCTGTAAATACTGCTGTAACACTGCTTGTTAACCAGAGCCAGAGATATGTCTGGTGTTTAAATCATTTGTTCTTATCTAATTTAAAGAGAATAACAGTATCATCATTATAACATCACCAGAGCAACTGTGACATAGTTATACATGCCATTCCTATTCATGATGGAGCATAATGTTTTCATATTATTCCATTTCAGTACAGTACACAAGAGCTTAGTATGCCGTTTTAACATCTTGTGTGGTACTGTTCCTCTGCTGTTATCCGGTTCCTTGATGTGGTTGGGAACAGAACATGTGTGTGGTGGTTCAGGGGAGGAGAGTGGAGGAGGTGTTTGGGTTGTTCCTCAGAGTTAATGCTTTGGGTTGTTCCGCAGTTAATGCTTCAGCCTCATTAGTCTTCCTTCATACAGCCGGTAAATTCAGCTCCCAAAGGAGTATAAACGCGGAGTAGACTCATTTAGGACGGCATGGTCAAATCACGAGCTATGTCTTTGCCCAGGTTCTTCACATTGAAAAGGCTGGCTGGCCTGAGCCTCTAAGGGGGTGGGTTTGGGATGGTGTAAAGTCAACGATTAACAGGTCCTCAGAACGTGTCCCTCAGACATAGTGTTCCCGGTGGTTGATGTAGACGCGATCCGCCCCATTGTGGTGACAGACCCAATCCTGATAGGAAAGAGGCTGGTGGGAAGGGCTTCGGGGTTCCCGGTGCGCCAGCTTGGCGGGGGTTTTCTCTGCCATCTCAAAGCGCCGCTCAGCCCTGCGAGTCTGTGACACACAAAACACAGGATTACGGCGGGTCGCTGTGTACACACAACAAACATATTCGGGAAAGTTGTCATGTAAACCTTCCGTAAAGAGAAACACAAACCCTAATATATGCCGCTGAAACAGCACATTATGTTAATTGGATGGAAATGACTGTTCTCCCAGAGCTGTCCAGACAGACAGAACCATTGTTGGGAATACTAGATTCTGTAGCTTTACATGCACAGATACTCATTAGAAAATGAGTGGCTGAGGGTGGTCCAGTGGTCGAAGCTGACTAGCAAAACTCTTTTCTCTATTTAATAAACCAGTAAACGCCAGATAATAAACAGCTTGTATGTGGGTCATACAGCTTGTATGTGTTTACTTGTTTCCCTACCTTTTTATGATGAAAACAAATTCACAAAAATGCCCTGACATTACATGGAAACATGGGGGTTCAGGGTTACTATTAGATTTAGGATAATGTATACTGTAGGTAAAATAGTTTTTTTGAATGTAAAAGGTCATAAAGGACATGGTGTATGTGTGTCTGTGTGTATGTGTGTGGGGGCATGTAAACTAGGGTTAGGACAATGTTTACTGTATTGAATTTAAAAGGTCATAAAGGACATGGTGTTAGGGCTAATATTAGGTTTAGGACAATATATACTGTAAGTATAATAGATTTTTGAATGTAAAAAGTGATAAAGGACATGGGTTGTCTGTGTGTGTGAGGGGCAATATAAGGTTGGGATCAGGTCAAAGACATAAGGTTTCTTGTACAGACCTGAATAGTAATAAATGCTCTTAAAAGAACCAGTACATTAGATTAGGATTGTAACAGACGGGAGAAAGTTGGGACGAAAGAAGGACAAAAAGGAGATAGAGACATGAATAAAGAGATAGAGAGAGATGCATGGACATCCCTGCATCATCCAATCATTTTAAAGACTGGCACCTGCATTTTAATTAAGAGAATTAATCTAATCCTAATTCAAGTCCAACCTAGCTCCCCTCTTGCCATAGATTACAGTTGATTAACTGGAAATAGAAGTGGACCTGTTAGGAGCAGAGTGGTATATACTTCATATCCAAATCCTGTTTCAACATAAACCCTCTCCTAAACCCCGACCCTAACTTCATATCTACATCCCGATTCAACATTAACTCTCCCCTAAACCCTAACTTCATATCCACATCCTGATTCAACATTAACGCTAGCCTAAACCCTGACCATAACTTAATGTCCAGACCCTGGTTCAACATTAACGCTAGCCTAAACCCTGACCATAACGTAATGTCCAGACCCTGGTTCAACATTAACGCTAGCCTAAACCCTGACCATAACTTAATGTCCCGACCCTGGTTCAACATTAACGCTAGCCTAAACCCTGACCATAACTTAATGTCCAGACACTGGTTCAACATTAACCCTACCCTAACCCCATGTCTACATATCGTGTCAACACCAATCCCGGGACTCACATCAGCTCCAGCCACACTGCATAATGTTTTAGTAACATGCAGTGTTTACCTGTGACAGGGAGGCCACCTGAGGGGCGTGAACAGCCAATGGGACGGCCGGGGGTCTCTCTATGTAGGGAGGGGGGGGCTTGTGGGTCGGAGGTAGATCAATCCTGCTCGGAGAGAGGACAAAAGTTATTGGTTGTATTTCTCCACGTTTCCCCAGACAATGACACCTCCCAAATGATATCGTCACTGACATGCTATTTTAGCAAACCAGATAAATGCAAAGTGGTAGAACCCGACGAATTAAATTGTGTTAGGAGCGGTTTCCGCTGTGAAGGAAATCAATTATAGGCTGAAATCGACAGGCGCTAAGCTGAGTTAAACGGAGTGATTAGGTTAACATTCGTCCCAGCATCAAGGCTCACCTCATAGCAGCCTTGGCAATCAACCTAATCTTCTTCCACATCTTTCAAACTCCCATGCAGTTTCCCCTCGACATCAACCACTGAGCTCCACCAGACACAAAACCCTGACCAACCCACTTTGGACGAGATTGATCAAGACACAGTGCGTCCCTTACAGTATACAAGCCGTATGTAGTTCTTAACATTAACAGGCATAAAAGCCTGTCTCTCTGACTTGATGTGACATGGAGAAGACCTGGCTGTTGTATAGTTAATGACCCTGCCTGCGTTTCCCACAGTAGACTATGGGACAAAACCCAGCGCACATGATCCATTAGGGGAAGAGCGGTGCTTGAATGTGTGTGTGTGTGTTGGTGTGTGGGTGATGACAGGGAGGGATGAGGTCTGGGTCCATCCAGCAGCTCCATAGAGCCTACAGGGAAACCAGAGCAGACACGCCCCTCTGGACCTGGGGTGTGTGTGGTTAGAGTAATGGAGGTATGCGGACCGGTGCGCGAACGCATGGAAAGGCTGTTCCGTCTGGAACACAGCTGTTCAATACTGGGTTTCAGATCAGCGTTGTGTTGCTTTTGGCAGAACCGGACATAGGAGTGTTTCCTCCAGCATTCAGTGTGAATATCTGCTCTTCTGCTCCAAAGCTGAGGGGAGAAACGGATGTAGAAACTCTCTTGAAAAAAAACAAGAAAGTCAAAGTGGACGAATTAGCACGGCAACCAGATCTGCTACCATAATACTTGAATACGACTGGGATCAATGGCAAAGCTAATGAACCAATTGAGGTTTATGGACAGGATTGACCTGTTCCCTTCATTAGAAATGGCTTGAGTGGTGGGTCGAGGGGCCACACCACACATATGCTCCAACACAGGGAAGAAAACACCGGCACACACACATAGAAACACACACACATAGAAACACACACACAGAATACGACACAAACACACAGTCATGTTCACAGACACAAGCACAGACACGTACATGCATTCTACCTGATCTCTCCAAACAACTGCAGCTCCTTCTAGCAAAGAGACTTTACTGGCCTTCTTCTAAAACGCTGCCATGATCGAGTAACAGCAGCATAACAACGTGCACCTCCACCCCCCCCACTGTGTTCAGGCCCCACCCCCCCCCACTGTGTTCAGGCCCCACAGACCAACTGGTTCCACATCAGACACATCCAACTCACTGTCTCCATCTCCCTCACAAGAAACATCATCTGGGAGTGATGCTCGGTTAGGGACCGCCCATTGCCATGGTACAAAGTGGCTGATTGGCCAGCTTGTCCCGGCGGTTAGAACCTGAATCTGTGAATGGACCGTGAGGAAATGCAGATAGACACGGAAGGTGTGGGATGGAGGAGGCCCTTAAGAACAAAAGACAAACAGAGATGATGTAATCCCTATGGGATAACCATGCCGGATCTATGCTGCAATTCACCAATGAGAAACACATGCTACGTTGTTTTTGCTTCACATCCTGTATTGGGAAAATGGTGTATCAACTGAATGGTAGACTGGTTACAGCTCTCCGGTTTCATTTGGTGCATAGTGAATGGCACGCAACAACGAAATTCTTATTTTGCTCAAATATGGGAAGGGATGTTCTTTTATCCTTATACTCATACGAGAAAGAAACAGATTGTTTTCATTTTTATCGAACAAATCAATTAGTATTTATCATGTTACTTTTAAAGTGCACAGTCTAATAGAAGTGTATTGTCACCATCAATGGCTTTCTGTTTCACTGACATATAGAAACGAGAATACAGCATGTACAAAGCATCCATTTCATCAAGGAAATAGGTATATAAAAAAAAATTCTTACCTATTACCACTATTAGTGCAAAAAATAAGTTGTCTAATTTGTAGTGTTACACCTGCCTGGCAGAGACAAGTGAATCCTACCCTAACAGATTGAGGAAAAAAATCCCCTCCAAGCCACAGTTAGAGATTTAGTGAACTTGGTTGCATTTTGGTGTCACCAAGTCTCCAAATACACAATAATAAACCACCTCCAAGCTTAAAACCTGTTTGGAAAAAAAAAACTAAGCACCTAGAGTTTGTTACTAACATTGGCGCTTGGTAAGGTGGGAATCAAATATGAACCCTACCAGAAGTAGTTTTGACCACTTGGTTGCAAGTGGATGTTGCAATTACCCCAAGCACACATTGAAATCCTCAAGTAAATTCATTCACAAAATCCACATTTTGCAATGGCCAATTCAGGTGCTGTTTGGAGGAACTGTCTAAGATCCCTAATAATGGGTTTTAGAATTCCATTAGGTGCTGTTTGGAGGAACTGTCTAAGATCCCTAATAATGGGTTCCAGAATTCCATTAGGTGCTGTTTGGAGGAACTGTCTAAGATCCCTAATAATGGGTTCTAGAATTCCATTAGGTGCTGTTTGGAGGAACTGTCTAAGATCCCTAATAATGGGTTCTAGAATTCCATTAGGTGCTGTTTGGAGGAACTGTCTAAGTTCCCTAATAATGTGCTCTAGAGTTCCATTTAAAAGGTAGAAGAAGTACCAGTGCCGTCATCGTTGGTAGGGCAGGGTGCACAAAGTACTGGAAACAAGGGTGTCATTACCTCTACACTTAATGTTGTGTTTGTGGATCGGTTTCTTTGTGTCTGTCATGCAACACAATGTTTTGTGTTTGTTTGTAAGCTAGCCTGTGTGTATGTCATCAAAAACATGGTGTTTTATTTTTGTCTGTAAGCCTGTCTGGGTGTATGTCATCAAAAACATTGCTTTTTGTGTTTGTCTGTCAGCCTGTGTGTGTATGTCATCAAAAACATTGCTTTTTGTGTTTGTCTGCAACTCTTACTGTTTGTGTTTAGGTCATAAAACCACATCGTCAGAGGAGGAGAGAAGGATACACTGATATGAGTAAAGAATTATGATATAAGCCACTTCCTTTGAGGCATCACCAGAATCCACTTTCCTGGCATATGATGTAAATGTTGAGTGCCTTCTTGCAGTGTTCTATTTTTATCTTATTGAGCTGTTCTATTTCTGTAAATCCTCTTTTTTTTTTACCTTTACCTATGGTTGCTATACGATCCAGAAGTAGGCAGACGTCCGTACTGTACATAATGTACAAACTGGTAGGTGAACATACACAGTCAGGTGTCAGTCACAGTCCTCTTGGGAAGGGAGTGACCAGGCTCATAAATGATTTACACTAAAAGTTCCCTCTTTCTCCTTGCTTCAACGTTAACATGAGTGCAGATCTAGGCATAAAAACATACTCGGCGAAACAAGACAGGGGATTCCAGCCAAGACTGCAATCAACGGTCACCCCTCAACCTTGTAGCCCCACCTCTCCGACTTCCGGCACCAGACTCCATTTTATGGAACATTGCAGTGGAGTCATTTAAAAGGCAGTACATTTTCAGAGAAGGCCTTGTGGTTTCAGGCTAGGTACTGATACGAAACAATCCCACAACACATCAGTTGACTATATGGTAAGTGATAAATAAATTAATGCTGAATTGAACAACAACTCACACTTTGTCTGTGTATGCTGGGGGAGAGGTCTTCCGTGCAGTGAGGATGACGATGGTGAAGACAGCTATGAGGAAGAGGGCAAGGACCGCCCCCATCACGGCTCCTGCCACGGCAACAGAGTTGGACCGCTGTTCCTGAGACTGGTCTAGAACAGAAAACAGACTGATGATACGAAACCGGAGAAGACAGATGAATGATATGAAACAGAACAGACAGAAAAGATGGATGATAATAAACCAAACAGATTGATTTTATGAAACCGAACAGTTTGATAATATGAAACATCCATCCGTTCTCTTCTGAAACCGATGAGAACAGATGGATAATATAAAACAAAAGACAGAAAAGACAGCTGACATAAAACTGAACAGATGGATGATATAAAACAGAACAGACAGAAAAGACAGCTGATTTGAAACAGAACAGACAGAAAAGACAGCTGATTTGAAGCAGACGGATGGACGATATAAAACAGAACAGGCAGAAAAGATGGATGACATGAAACAAAACAGATGGATGATTTAAAACAAAACAGACAGAAAATATGGATGATATGAAACAGAACAGATGGATGATATAAAACAGAACAGGTGGATGAAATAAAACAGAACAGACCAAAAATATAGATGATATAAAACAGAGCAGATGGATGATATGGAACAGATGGACGATATAAAACAGACAATACCACGTTACGGGGGAGTGAGTGTGAATCCTAAAACATCTAGTGTATGTTTAGGAGGCTATATGTGGTGTGTGTGTATGAGAGAGTGATATAAAGAGAGAGAATAGGAAAGTGAGGCGACGAGAGACGGTTGGTGGCTCGTCTCCCAGCCAGACTAACAGGGTATTTAAGAGCTTCATGCGCCTCCTCTTAAAGCCATGCTTTCCATACTCATTGGGCCACATGCACAGTGAACCTGAGCCTTCCTCCATCTTCATATGCTACATATCTCTATCAGTCTCCCACCCAACTCCATTAAATGCGGGGAGAAAAGTGGCCACCTCACTCTGTTCATCAGATCCCATTCCTTCTCTTCCCTTTCTGCAGGCCAGAGAAAGGGTTCTCCATGACAACGATTATCAGAGATCCGTTAACTTACGGAACCTTATACAACCTAAGGGGGTAAACATTCAGCACAAGGCCGGTCAGACAGAGGCCTGATGTTGTGGTCGATGTAGTTAGTGGCACGGAAAGCTCAGTTAGACTCGCTGGATAAGACTGTCTGCTAAATGACTAAGATGGCAAATTAATGATGCATCACCAACACAGAAAGCCAATGGGGTTTAGAGGAAGTCAAGTGTCACGCCCGCAGGACGTCATCAGGTTATAAATAGATATGTAATAGACTGGATATGAGCATAGAGTTGTATTAGATACATGGAACCTCTAAGTGGTGCATCTGTTTGATCAGGATAACTTGTCATAACTACCTATTCTGGTCAATGTAGATAGGGACAACATATCACATTTGATACCGTATTCAAAACAAGTCCGCCGGAAAATGGTGTGAGCATGAATTTTACGAACACACCAATCCCTGTATATTATATAAGTAAGTATACATTTCATTAAAAGGGTCCTTTAAAGGACACATTGCCGTATCAGATTACTCTGGTACAACAACCAGGAGTCAAAGCAGGTGTTGCATCTCTTGCTGTGTCTTACTGCTTTGCAGACATGCAGCATCACTTCGCCTCCTTTTCATCATGACTTCAGGTAGAAACAGTTGGTTGTGATTTTACAACATAATAAATTATATATATATAGACTGTGGTATTATTATTATCTATTTTTTTGTGTGATTTGTATCTCTTGATCCATTACGGTAGAGAAACTACACACTTTTTTTTCACATGTTTAGGCCATCCCAAATTATTATTTAAACTTGTATTGACCACTTATATTATATTCATCCTTGTAATTTACAAAATTGTTGTGAATGATTTCAATTTATGTAAATTAACCCATCTAGTTCTCTTAAACTGTCTAAGCTCGAGGGACCAAACCCACACTGTTTCACATAGTTAAGCTCAACCAATTTGAAAATCTGAATCTTTTTTTAAATCTTATTATAGTAATGCTTTTGGTTGAATAAGCCCTTTAAGGAAATAATTCATTTCATGGGGCTTGTTGAACACAATGTTTGACCCGAGTAGAAATATGTTACAAGCTACAAACAAGTAAACGACATTCTGAAATGTTAATGACATTCTGAAATGCAACAGTTCCAGGATTACATACTTGCTCTACGTCACCGGCACTTGTATATACGGGTCTCATGTTAAAAAAACAAAAATCAGTAAAGGATAATTATTTTTTACAAATATGTTTTTTGACATACATAAGTCCTAAAACAAATCACATAAATGGCAAGTCCAACTATCAACATCTAGATGTTTTTAACTTACTAGAAATTACTAATTAAAGGCAAATAAAGACAGACTCTTAAGAGTTGAACAGCCAAGTCCATTTCCTCTGCTTGAGCTACAGAAACAACTTACTGGGCAATCAAAATAACTAAATTACAATATACAACAAGTATCATGCAAACTTGGGCAACCTCTCTGTACATCCCCCTCCCTTCCCCCATGCATGACAGAAAGTAGGGGGACACTGAGAACACACTTTCACTAAAGAGCAGCGAGGAACACAAGGCTCTTCTTGAGTGAGACAGCGAAAGGAAAAGGAGAGGCGGTATTAGTCAGATGGTCCTTGAAAGGGCATAGAAACTTCTCCTGGATAACCATGACAACAGATGATGACTCAAGCACAATGACCTTAAGACTTGTTTCTCCCCACCCTCCTTAGCTAAAGCTTGTCTGACAAAAGCTGAACAGAGATATGGCTTCTAACCTGAACTGACCAGCGTGGAGCCAAAGACCAGTGTGACGTCAGCAGGGGATCACAAAACCCTGGTTCCTTCTAGCCTAGTCGATGCATTAACAACCCCACCAGACCCAAGAAGGTTCATCTACTCCAAGAGGCTCAAGTCTCTCAATCCACTGGTCTCAGAACAGTGTTAACAGGATGCTTCAGGGGCTTGGCAATGAGGGCTTTCATACACTTCTGAAGGCAAGTTAACTTGTGGATGACAATTGTGTCTTTGGAGGTGTTGTCAACTGTTTTACATATTAGACTCCCGTCCTTCTCATACTGATACAACAGTTCATCTGAATCTAAACGGCCTCCTAAGCAAAATCCCGAAGTCTTCCGTTAAGCACTGAGAGAAGGACCGCACATCACAAAAACTCTGCAAAAGCCAGAAGAAAGCAGAAGTTTACAACCGAACCCTACTGTTAAACTAGGTCAGGGTGAACCACTGCCCCAGGGGTGGTTGGACACACCTCCTTGACCTTGAGGTCAGGTTGAACGTGGAAGGGGGTCACCCAGTGAGTGTCAACCGCTACGCCAAGGGAAACATGTTCGCCAAGATGGTTACCCATCTTTCACATGAAGCAGCCATTAGCGACACAGTGCCATTTGTCACCCTTTATTTGTAATGTTAAATATAAATAATGTTAGGGCATAAAATATTTGAAGGGCTATTCTGCAGACTGCAGTGTGGGTTGCCTTTTTTTAAAGAATGAACCTCCTATTATCTGGTGAAGGTGATCAGACAAATCAATTAATAGATTTTCTTTAATGGCGCTTCTACGTAATTCAAACATAACAGGCTAAAAATCATTACAGCTGAAGAGGGTGTTAAATCAACAGTCCTGGCCGTCCAATAAAATACAGCCTGTTACAGTCCAAGGTGAATGAGACCTTGAAAACATTCTACTGAAAGAAAAGCAGAATAAAATGAAAAAGTGATTCTGGAAATGCTTTGTTGAGATGGCACTCAACACAATACCAAGGTCACAAATGACCTGATATCTTGCCAAGACCCCACAATGCAACAGGCAGCTTATTATAAATCGGACATTTCAGGACTGATGGCCAATTCTCTCATCTAGCCTTGTTCTTCAGAACCGTTAACCCCCTGAAGCACAGGTACAGGGGGTGGAGTCCTGAGGGAGCCACTGTTGCCATGGGGACAGAGTCAATGGCCCGAAGAGGGGGCAGACATAAACACTAAGCATTTGATTTCACCAGCTGTGAAACACTGGGAGACACTGGGGGAATCACAAAGGAGACAAGCTGTCTAGGGGAGCACTTCTGCCAGACGGGAGAGGACCTGGGAAACAGACAAGGGAGGGGGGGGGCACCTCTGCCAGACAGGAACATACCAGGGAAACAGAAAGGGGAGAAGAGGGCACTTCTGCAAGCTATTGAGGACCAGGGAAACGGACAGGGAAGAGGGACCAGAGCGTCTTGATCTCTGTTGACTTGGTCAAAAATCTGATGGAGATTCCAATTGAATCACATATGGAAGCACTGGCTTCTAATAGCATCAGGGGCTTGATCTAGATGGGTGGAAGCTTGCCCGCTCTGCATGTGCACACTGACTCAACACAGCTCCTCCTGCACAGAGAGGAAGCTAAAAAGGATGTCACCTTGGAGTACATAGTAGTTGGCGGAGGAGCTTCATCTAGGAGCTCAGATCAGTCAGGAAAAGCAACTCGCAGAAAAAAAGGTGCTTTATTTAAAACAAAGTATCTCAAAAAAGCTTTAGAAAACAATGCATGTTGTCATTGATGATACAGCATGAGATTATTTTTATTTTCTCTTGCATTAGACCATTTCTTTTAAAGATACATTAGCTCATCTCCTACATCCAAAACAAGCATGTGATGAAAACAACATAAATATGCTTGCCAGGAGAAAGTCAAATGCAATTGAAGTTGGACCTTGGTGAGGTGGTGGGGTAATCTACTATTTATGGTCAGACTTTGTACAATAACTAAATAAAAGGGTTCTGGTATATTCTTCAGGTAATCCCTCCAGAACATGACAAACTATGTAGGAACAGCACTGTACAATAATATAATATTTTAGCATAGGATAGCTTTGTTCAGGTGTTTTGCAACTGCGAAGCTGCAAATGCCATTGAATGTGTGAGCAAAGAAAATGCTACTGTCAAACTACCCGTCTAAAAAAACAGGAGAAAAGAGGACGTGACACAAAGAGAATCACAATACAGAGAAGAAGAAAAAAATCCTCATTCAGTGAACCAGAGATCTTGCACTTCTGTCTGCAAAAATAACATTAGAGTCATACTGTCTTTTTAAATGACTTCACTAGTCACTTACCTGCTCAGCTGGGATAAGGCACCGTTATATAACTGAACCCAGGGCAGCGAGAGAGGACTTCTCACCAAACAGAGAACATGATCATTCTCCATACTTCACAGTATCACAGATGAAATAACAAAACTCAAGTAGAACTATTATGCCCCAGTCACCTTTACCAGATGGCTTTCCAAATGGAAATGCTCTATGAACTGTGTGCTATTACTACGGACATTTCAGATATATTTCACATAACAACAAACAGAAAAGCACATATAAATAAACCAGACGGTGCGCATACTGAACGCATGTGGCTCCTGAACATACATCCATTTGCACATCTGGGAACAGGTTTTCAGTCTCATGTTTTTCTACTATTAAGGGGAGAACATCTCTGTATGAAAATGTGATACACAAGGAATACTTTGTTTTACCAAGTTAGTCATCATTAGCGCTCGTGTTTCAGAGACCGCAGGGATGACCACCACACGGACACAGAACATTGCAGACATAGTTCTACCAATGACATCTTGCTGCAATGACAGCATCTAATGCTATCGGACAACAACAATACGTTGGCAATGGCACCAATAATAAATGTTCACAAGAAGATACGAAGAAAAGCACATAACACCATTCAGATTTGATGTGTATTCATGCTATCAACTTACCGCAACTAATAATTCCCTGTGTGCCAGAACTCTGCCCATCCATTTCCCTTTGTGAGCACAAAACAAATATCCTTTCTCTTGAGCAATATTTTCATGAGGAATGCTTTTCCTGTCAAAACCTTTAACCGAAAGCTGAAACTAGACAAGTTCTTACAAATATCAAACTCATGTCAACAATAAATTCAACAGAAACTCTTAAAAGGATTTTACTTAATTTCAAGATTTGTGAATTGAAATAGCGCAGGAGTGCTTTCTTTGTGTAAAAAGATACTATTTTTAAAGAAAACTCCTGCATGCTTGCAATCAAAACAATACCAAGGTGGCAGGCCTAGCAGAGAGTGTGTGCAGTGAGCCGTGACCCCACCCTACATTAACCCTACATTAACCAGGTAACACCGAGTTGCCCTCTAGTGCAGAAAGAAGGCGTGGCCACAGCGTGACTGGGCATCCACACATCTCCCATGACAACCGACATCCCAGTCAAACATGGGACTGACAAACCAAGCAGAACAAGTGAGGGAACTACATGTCCAAACTGATGACGGCTTCTGAGGAAGACAGACGGAGTGGCAGAACGTCCGTGTCCCTTAAATAAAGTATGGTTCCTCTTGTGGTTGGTGCACTGGGGTCTCTCCGCCCCACCGGCGGTCTGTGGTCAGGGCAGCCTTTCCCGGGGGTGGGCTCAGACGTACCACTCCCGGCGTGAGATCACGGAGCCATCCGTATGGGACACGTAGTCCCCCTCGGCGCCGCTCTCGTAGCAGTCATCCGACAGGTAGGGGGAGCCGTTACTGAGCGGGCGTGGCGGGGCGGTGTATCTGGCGTGGCCTGTCTGGTGGGGGCTGGGGTAGCCGCGCGGGTGTCCGTGGTGATCCCCACTCCTCAGCGCCCGCGGGCGGGCGGGCGGTTCTCGGTGGTCGTCGGCGACACCCGGCGACGCCTGATGCAGGTTGAGGCGCTCGCGGTCTCGTTCGCGGTTGCGTTCGCGGTCGCCCCATTCTTCACGGTCCTTGTCCACGTAGGCGGTGTTGGCAGGCTTAGGGGAGTGACGATGGGCCTGGGGAGGAGGGGCCTTCTGCATGTCCGATGGACCTATGTACTGCTTAGTGTAGTAGTCCCCGCGGAAGGTCTGTCGTTGTCGTAGGTAACAGACCCCGCCCAGCACTAGCAGCAGCAGGAGGAACATGGCTCCGCCCACAGCCCCACCCACGATGGTGCCAAGGTGGTTGTCGGGTGGCAGGGCTGCAAGGGTGGGGTAGGTGAAGTGGATCCGTCGCTTGTCTCCCACAGAGGTGGAGGAGGAGGCAGAACCCGTTAAAACAGGAGCAGGGGAGGTGGAAGGCATGGAGGTGGTGGGAGGATCTAATGGAGCGGAGGAAGGAGAGGGGTCAGGGAGGGGGGTCAGGGAGGGAGGGATGTACAGACGGACAGAAAAGTAGAGAATGTCAATGCCAACTACATCAGCATATTACGGACAGGGGAAAGGTCGACATGAAAAAAAACTATCAACATTTCTAAATCTAAAACGACAAGCTGATAACAGCCTCAGGTTTGCATTGATGTGATGTCGCCTGGGCAAAGTATGTGGTTGTTAGGTCTTGTAGACATCAGGAAAGGTTGAGGAATGTTAATGTTACTAGTCTAGGATCCAGAAATGGCTGAACATGAACTACAGTAAGTCTTCTACAAAACAACATTTCTAAAACCATAACGAATTAAAAGTCAATGGTTATAATCTCCACCCAACAACTGAAGGCACTGCATGAGTGACACAGTCAGCTGTTGGAGGTTAATGAAGGTTAAACACTATTGTCCAAACCCAGAACGTCTGTGCAAGGAGGAAGAGACAACTTGTTCCGGATTGCACAGATCTACTGTTGAGGGCCAGTCACATGATCAGAGGTGGAACTACCTGATAAACGTGTTCTGTGGTCTTATAAGGGCTTTATAAAGATGTCTGTTAAGAAGTTCAAATGAACAAACATCATGCCTTTAAGTAAGTGTTGAGGGACTGCTAGGCCAGAGGGAGGAGATGTCTACAACGTTCAGGACTAATGGAGGGGACTGCTGGGGTGTAGACAGATAGGACCAATGGAGGGCATGAGTACTGAAGTGTAAACCGTTAGGACCAATGGAGGGGATGAGTACTGAAGTGTAAACCGTTAGGACCAATGGAGGGGATGACTGCTGAAGTGTGGACAGTTAGGGCAATGGAGGGGATGACTACTGAAGTGTAGACAGTTAGGACCAATGGAGGGGATGACTGCTGGGGTGTAGACAGCTAGGGCAATGGAGGGGATGACTGCTGGGGTGTAGACAGTCAGGACCAATGGAGGGGACGACTACTGAAAGGTTGACAGTCAGGACCAATGGAGGGGATGACTACTGAAGTGTAGACAGTCAGGACCAATGGAGGGGACGACTACTGAAAGGTTGACAGTCAGGACCAATGAAGGGGATGACTACTGAAGTGTAGACAGTCAGGACCAATGGAGGGGATGACTACTGAGGTGAAAACAGTCAGGACCAATGGAAGGGATGACTACTGAAGTTAAGACAGTCAGGACCAATGGAGGGGAAGACTGCTGGGGTGTAGACAGTGATAGGTTCAGGGAAGATAAACACACTGGCAATCCAGACCAATCGCTTCTTCACAAGTCAGCCAGTCAGAGAGTTGGAAGCACTGTTTTGGATCCTCCCTGCGTATGACCATGTATTACCGCTAATCCAAACCTTCACACGATGCCTATTATGTTCACCAGGCCAGACGCACCACAATCACCATCTTGGCATCTCAGAAGGGACATGATGTCAAGTCTCGGCTCAATCTGCTCTCCTTATTCCATCTGGAGGATTTCTGTCGCCTCACGCTGAGTCTGTATTTCCCCGTTGAGGCTGTGATTGGGCTAGGACTGATGTGTCTGTTGCCAGTGTGAAAGTGTGTTTGTTCCAACAAGTAGATAACGGGCCACACTGGTCCTAGTTCACGGTTATAGGTCAGACGTCTGTAGAGATATCAGGCCAGAACCTCCAACAGGATGACGTCATGGGCCGGCAATATCACTTGAATCAGGGTAATTATGCAAAATTATGCAGAGGCGCTGCAGAAATGTGCGCACACACACACACACACACGCAGTCAAAGGCACACGCACAGAGAACACACACAACATATATAACCACAGATCTCCTCTCAGAGGGAAAAGCAAAAAGGTTAAATAAATAATGAAGAGTTGAAAAGAGCTGCTGAATGTTTTATGAATCTGGGACATGATCATCTCTCAGTCAAGTCTGCAGGCTTCTGCCTTTCCCCGCCTGACAAAGTGAGAGAGAGAGAGAGAGAGAGAGCAGAATGAGAGCAGAAAGACAAGAGAGAGAGAAACAGAGCAGAAAGAAGAGAGAGAGCAAAGAGAGAGAAAAAACACAGAAAGAGAGAGAGAAAGAGAGAGAGAACTCAGAAAGAGACAACAGAGAGAAAGTAAAAGAGAGAGGGAGAGCAGTACAGCAGACAAAGCTTCATTTAGGAAGAACTGAGAGGTTAATGGGCGGAAGAGGGGAGGGCATAGCCTGGCCAACAGCCAGGGAAAACAGAGCGGTGAATGAGTGGTCTGATAATAGGTGTTGGAGATGAATGAACAGATTGGATTGCCAGATATCCAGGTAGCTCTCCCTCTTCTCTGGCTAAACATCTGGATACCTCATCCCCTCTAAATCGGGCCCAAATTAAAACTCTTACACTGGAGTACCAGAAATAATATGCACTAATACTCTCATTCAAACACTGACGAGCTGGGCTTTAGAAGTATGGAACTCCAAAAAATGGGGATCGCGAATCTACTATAACAAGATCCTAAAAAGCCCAACGCTAATTCTTTAGCGGGGCTGGGGCCTCCCGATTCATCTCCACGTTATTCAGTGGACGCTGAAAGCCTTCCAGCAAGGATCCGTTTAAAAGCCTCCCTCGGAGGTCCAAGGAGCTGGCATGTGGAACAGCAAGCGGTGGGCAAGCGGTGTGTAAGTGGTGGTTAAGCGGTGGGCACAGTGGTCAGGGTCTCTCCCGCTTACCATTAACGCGGACGTGCAGGTCCTTGCTGCGTAGGTAGACGTCATTGGCCACCTCACACCTGTAGACACCAGAGTCGTTCCGCCGGAGGGGCCTCCGGAACAGCAGCGTGTTGTTCACCAGGGACACCCCCTCCGGCATGTCCCGGTCGAGCCTGGGACGACCACACCGCAGACGGACACAGTTAAACATGACGCCCGGCGGTGGGGCGGGGGGGGGGGAGCAGCGAGCAGCACAAGCCCACAAACCTGATCCATTTGAAGTGGCGTGCCGGCGGGTTGGCGCTGGCTTGGCAGGTCAGCTGGGCGTCCTCCAGGCCCACGTACCAGTCGCCGTCGTAGCCGAGCACCGCGACGTCCGGGGCGTCTGCGCGCCGCGGGGAGAGAAAACGCACATGAGCCCAAATTGCCCCGGGCGCCACTCACCCAAAACCAGTGTGCAGAACGAACGGGGATCAGGCACCGCCCCTCCGGGAAGGAACAGGGTTCAGGAGACTCACACTGCACGTTGAGCTGGTAGGGGATCCGGAAGCGGGCGCTCAGGGCGGGGTGGCGCACCACGCAGGTCAGCGTGTGGCCCTGGACGTGCCGGGAGGGCCGCCACAGGTAGCGCACCTGGGTGCTGGTGGTGCCGTTGGCCTCCTCCTGCAGCGTCACCTCCGACTGGCCCAAGAGGTCCGTCTCCCAGGAGACCTCAGCGGGGGGGCGGGCCCGCTCGGCGATGCAGGTGGCCACTACGGTTTCACTGCCCTCGTCCATCAGAGCCTCCGACCCGGCCGACACGTACACCTTGGGCTCCACTGAGACGGAGGAGGAGAGGCGGGAGGGGGGGGAGACAAGGAGGAGTGTTTAGTCACTGTTCCACTGCCCCGTAGGGAAGTAGTCCTGCTCCTGAGGACGCTGTGGGAGAGGTGCCAAGGTCTTGTTCCCGCCTCTCCCCCTCGTCCCTCCTGTCTCACTACGTAGCTGCAGCTCAGGGACATTAACCTCTCAGACAGGGAGCCATGGCCTGGAATAATAAATCCATCTAATCCTGACCCCTGCTCCCCACTCTCAGGGGCACCTTTCAAAATGGAGGGGCGTCTCGACTGTGAAACGTACACACACACACACCTTATTAACAAGTACATTGTTCTCTTTCTTATTACATCAACATGTTCCAGTTCAACACTTCCTTGTTCCTATTCCTTCAGCCTCAACCTGCCGTTCTGCAGACTTCAGCTGTACGGATTCACCATCAACTGTCATACCTCACCGAAAGACCCCATCATCCACTGTCATACGGTTAAACCTCACTGCAAGGACCTGCATCAACTGTCATACTGTAATACCTTACTGAAAGGCCCCATCATCCACTGTCATACGGTTTAACCTCACTGCAAGGTCCTGCATCAACTGTCATACTGTAATACCTCAATGAAAGGCCCCATCATCCACTGTCATACGGTTTAACCTCACTGCAAGGTCCTGCATCAACTGTCATACTGTAATACCTCAATGAAAGGCCCCATCATCCACTGTCATACGGTTAAACCTCACTGCAAGGTCCTGCATCAACTGTCATACTGTAATACCTTACTGAAAGGCCCCATCATCCACTGTCATACGGTTTAACCTCACTGCAAGGTCCTGCATCAACTGTCATACTGTAATACCTCAATGAAAGGCCCCATCATCCACTGTCATACGGTTTAACCTCACTGCAAGGTCCTGCATCAACTGTCATACTATAATACCTTACTGAAAGGCCCCATTATCTGCTGTCATATGGATTACCCCCACTGAAAAGGCCCTGCACCAACAGTCATTCAGTAATACAGCGCTGCAAGGCCCCATCATAGTTTTACCTCACTGAAAGGCCCTCCATCATGTGTCCTTCTGTTATCACAGCCCCATCATAACCTAACCCTTGCCCTCACCAATCCTCCTGCTCTCTCCCCTCCTACCCCTGTCCCTCTGGCCCAGTGACGTGAGAAGGATGTTAACCTCACAATATGGTTATACATTATTCATTCAAGGCACTTTTCTAAGACACATCATTATTCCATTTACACACGCACGCAGAGTGCAGCAAAACACCCCCGAACTCACGCACACCCTTACCGAGCACGCTGACCGTGGTGGAGGCCTGTGTGTTTCCCAGGGGAAAGGTGGCCACCTTGCAGGTGTACACCCCAATGTCCGCGAAGCCCACATCCTCCAGTACGACGGTGGCATCATGAGAGGACGGTGAGCGGAAAGACAGGCGGCGCGCGTACTCCGCGTTGACGGAGATGCCAAACACCGGGTTGAACACCGCCAGCGTCAGCGGGCCGGTGACCAGCTGCCGCTCCCAGGTGCTCTGGGTGAGACTAAGGTTGGTACCCACCTCCACGTTACAGGCCAACGTCACATTCTTCCCCAACACGGCACTCACCTTCTGGGGCACAATTACCTGACTTCCCCACACCCCTGGAGAAATGAGGAGGGAGGGGGGACACGAGAGAGAAAACAATTAGTTTCATGATCAACTACCATGTCCTTCAAATCCTTTCGGAAGTAGGACAAAAATCTGGAGGTGAGCAAATGTGGAGTTCCGCAAATGCAATATGACAGACAATAACAACAACAAATTACTATGGCAAAATGATGCAAGACACTAGTAAACTAGTAAAACAACAACAACAAATGCGGTATCACTGGGATCTCTTTAGTATCCAGGGATCTCTTCACTTGGACTCAAGGTAACCGGCAAGTCATTTTTATTGTCAACAACATACCGTTGTTCTGAGCAGTGAAATTCCGATGACATGGCATGTTCACCAGGACCACGCCCTCTGGCATGTCCCAGGCATGTTTTATGAAGTATAACAGAAATACAACAGAACAAAATACACTGGTTGGAAATCCTTATGATTTTTGGTGCTTTCCTAAAGCATCTTGTGTGGTAGATGTCTTGCACGGAGGGGAGATGGCAACCGATGATGCGCTTTGCTGACTTCACCACCCTCTGGAGGGCTTGGCGATCAGCACTGGAGCAGCTGCCGCCGAAGGCAGTAATGTAGCTTGAGAGGAAGCTTTCAATGGTGCAACTAAAGAAGTTGGTGAGAGTTTTTGCAGACATGCCAACCTTCTTGAGTCTCCTCGGGAAGTACAGGCGTCTTTGGGCCGTTTCTAAGGCCAAGTCTGCTTGCAAGGACCAGTTGAGGTCATCGTTGATGAGCACACAGAGGAACTTAAAGTCTGAGACTCAGCTCCATCAATGTGAATGGGGGCGTGATCAACCCCCTCTGCCGCTTTTTGAAGTCCAAGACCCTCCCCTTAGTCTTGCAGATATTGGGAGAGAGGTTATTTTCCTGGCACCATGTAGCCATCCAAGGGATCTCTTCCCTTGGACTCAAGGTGACCTCACCCAAGGGATCTCTTCCCTTGGACTCAAGGTGACCTCACCCAAGGGATCTCTTCCCTTGGACTCAAGGTGACCTCACCCAAGGGATCTCTTCCCTTGGACTCAAGGTGACCTCACCCAAGGGATCTCTTCCCTTGGACTCAAGGTGACCTCACCCAAGGGATCTCTTCCCTTGGACTCAAGGTGACCTCAACCCCTAGTTCTCTACAATTCCAGTGTGCCATCTAAAGAGAATCAGTCTGCCCTTTTCTGGGGAATGATCGATAAACATCAATCCTGTCAGGGGTGTGTGTGTGTGTGTGTGTGTGTACATGTGGGTGGTCGGGTGACCGAGACACTGTTCTGAGAACAGAATTTAGTTGAAAGAGCATTGACGTCAGCTCCGCTAAAACATTTCCAAACCAAACACAAGCTTAGTCGATGCCATTTAACTAAGCATTTACAGACATGTGGACAGTTGCTCATGAATCCACAGCAACAGCAAGAATTGTTTTCCATCGACATCATACACAGGCCAGAATGTGTGTGTGTGTTCTGAAGAGCAGAGGGACCTCTGCTACAATAGTTGCCTGCCCAACTCCTGACCTGAAAACAGGAATTAAAAGCAGACCTTTGTGAAACCACTCGGCATGTGTCCAATCAGGACTCCTTCCTAAAGTTTTCACTCTAGTCATTGCATGGCCTGTCCACACACACACACACACACACACAGACACAGATCAGTAGTGTTCTAGAGACCTGAGGTTACAAGTAGGAAGTAGGGAGACAGAAACCAGGAGGAAGAGAAGGGGCGACAAGAAGATCTGCCAATATGATGAAAGTGCTAGAGGAGAAAAAACAGGCTGAAGGGGAGCAGAATCTGAAACACAGATGAGAGGAAACTAATAGATCTCAAAGACATTCTCCCTGAAAGGACAACCAGTTAAAGGAATGGTGGTCACAGATGCATAAATGGGAAACATCATAATACCATAATGCCCCCCCCCCCCCACATCACTAATTACAACAAGCTGCCAGCGGGACGACGTCATTGTAAAATTACAACCTACCACATTGCTTGGCAACTGAGTCCAAACATTCCGCTTGTTGTTGTCGTGCCAACAACCATCCCAGCCAAATCACCAGCCCCCACCTCAACAGAAAACGTATGCTTTTTATTAAGTAACGGAGGACTTCTTAAGTGACATTAGATTATTATTATTTTTTTAAAGAAGCAACCTTTTACTGATGATTATTCGACTTGCCTGATTCAGAATGCAAATGAGCACAGTTGACTTTGGAAGCGCACCTTCTATAGGGGGAACAGTGACTTTACGGTTACACATCTGTTGACTCTTGTTAAGCATGTCAATGATCACGGGCGGCTGTGTCACCTTCTGGGGTTGTCATTAGTCAGCCAGCTGACAGTGATGGAGGTAGCCATGCACATATAGCGACTGCATTCCCAGGCAGGACCTGCCATAAATCGCTCCCAACAGGAGACGCTCAGAAGACCACAGTGGATCTGTGGTCTACGACAGTGGCTGTATGGGTGCTGCTTAGTACTGGAACTTTAAGATGCTCGGATTTTTATCACGCGATGAAGCCGGTTAAATAGCAGTGTAGATATTAATAACCACATCACTACAGATCCGCTCGATCAGAGCATTCATGTACTGTTACTTTAAGGCTTCCCGTAAGCAGAGAAAAGGGAGGAAAACACAGACATGTGAGCTCTTTCACCACGACCTTCAATATAATCACTAAGCCAGGCCAAACCATCAGCACACACAGGAAGGTCCCGGAACCACATCCGAAAGGAACGTATTGAAATGCCATTTTGTACTGTATCAAAATGAATCCACCAGGGCAGCTAACAGCTACATAGAGGAAAAACTATGGTAGTGCCTGACACACACTTATTCACTCTCCCTCCCTCCCCCTACGCCTCTCTCGCTCTCTCCCTCCTGGCAGCAAGGACACATCGTTCCCAGAGGAGACCCTAGTGCTCATTCTCCCTTCGTCAGCAGTACCTCCACAGGCACCACGCATGTTGCAGCAGGTGTGTGGCTGGCTGATCCACTAGGCTCCGGTGGGAAGGAACTGTGGAGAGTTAGTGGCTGTGACGGTCTATTTGGGTCAGGAAGTGGGCCTGCAACATGCATACATTCTGGTGTCATCACAACGCTACCGTGAGTCTAGTTTAGGTCACGGGCTAAACTCAGTAACCCCTGGTTTCACGAGCCAGGCACCTAACCACCCACACAGTCAACGACCATAAGCAAGTAGACAGAATATAAGAGAGCCATTAGGAGTCGTATCAAATTGGCGTTATTAGGTTTCATTAGTTAACGTTGTTGCTATGACGAAGACAAGGTCAGAGTGGCAGTCAGTGTGGGGTGAGGAACACGGAGACATGGTCAGTGTGGGGTGAGGAACACGGAGACATGGTCAGTGTGGGGTGAGGAACACGGAGACATGGTCAGTAAGGTGTGAGGAACACGGAGACATGGTCAGTGTGGGGTGAGGAACACGGAGACATGGTCAGTGTGGGGTGAGGAACACGGAGACATGGTCAGTGTGGGGTGAGGAAC
>JACXGK010007148.1:15813-26338 GCA_016801125.1 Novumbra hubbsi | reverse complement strand
GTACTAAAACACTAAATAGCACAGGGAGAGGGGAAATAAGGACTGTACTAAAACACTACATAGCACAGGGAGAGGGGAAATAAGGACTGTACTAAAACACTACATAGCACAGGGAGAGGGGAAATAAGTACTAAAATACTACATAGCACAGGGAGAGGGGAAGTAAGGACTGTACTAAACACTACATAGCACATGGAGAAGGGAAATAAGGACTGTACTAAAACACTACATAGCAGAGGGAGAAGGGAAATAAGGACTGTACTAAAACACTACATAGCACAGGGAGAAGGGAAATAAGGACTGTACTAAAACACTACATAGCACAGGGAGAGGGGAAATAAGGACTGTACTAAAACAAATCCACCTATGCTATGCTAAAGCATGGTCACTCACGCCTTTCTCTCTGGCTCGATCCCTTAGGACATTCATGGGTCCAGTCGGCTGCCAAACAGTGATTCCTGGTACACCCGGCTGAGGAGAAAAAGTTAAAACAATCTAGACCTCTTAATATGTACTCAGTAACTGCACGTCTGCTTAATGACTATGTTAAATGTAACTACATTTGAACCTGAGGGCAGGCTTAGGATTCAGAATAATGCCACAGGTACACACAGGTTGACCTCATTCATTACAAAATGCATTATACAAACCTTTAAAATGCCTGCTTTTTGCCAGGCTATCTCTTCAATGCTGTCTCCTAGTATACTCATGTGATCAATTCCTAAGGAAGAGATTCCACACACCCACGGCTTCCTGTCCATCAAACGGCAGGAAGAGAGAGAAGTGAATACAGATTCCCCAACTAATCAATCAAACGTACAACTCTGTTGATAATAGCCTTTATTACCTGATTATGTTTGTACAGTCATATTCCCCTCCAATCCCAACCTCCACTACAGCTAAATCAACCTGCTTCACAAAGAAAGATGCTTGTTTACACCTGTTATCAATTTGTTTTGCTATGAGTTGTGAATGTGAAATGAATTAGAGCAGGGAGGTCCAAACTCTATCCTATGAAGGAAACTTGACTCAGGGCCGTGGGGCCTAGAGTAACATTCTATCATACCAAACTTTATTATATTATATGGCGTGGAGGGCCAAATCAAAGGTCTCCGCGGGCTAAGTTTGGGCCCTAGTTTGGGCACCTCTGGATTAGACTATGAATGTTACCCTCTCCTGTAGGAAGACATGGAACGCCAGGATGGTGAGGAAGCAGAAATAACCCGGCATACTTCCTCCATGGGACTCCTGCAGATCAAAACACAGCCATAACAAGGATGGGTAGGAGAGTTTGAGGCTGGTTTGTTACTGTTCACTCTTCAACAATATCAAGTCATACATACTGTACCTGTGTAACATCTAACTGGGTGTAAACCTCCCAGAAGTATTTGGTGAAGAGCTCTTTGCTTATTGGCTGTCCATTGATGCGTATTCTCTCTCTGACCTGTACCAGGTGTGGAGAGCTGACAGGAATGAATGACATTCAGACAGCAAGGACATCGTCCCCTGCCACCTCTTCCCAAGACAGTTGAGCTTTCATCATCAGATGAGAATTTCAGTGCCCTCAGATTTACAACAACACGTGTTAATCATTACTTGGGCAAAGCTCTAACAAGCCAAAGTTCAGTACAAGGCTACCTCCTCTCCCCGAGATACAACTGACAGTGTGAAGCAACTGTTGAACAAAACCATAAACAAGGACTTATGCTTATGCTTAGCGACAACTGACAAAAAGATGGGCCTTTTGGATTAATTACCTGTAGAAACCAGTGCGAAGGCCGTGGCCCCTCAACATTCTCTCTGTAAATGCACACGTGGATCCCTAAAAGAGCACAGTCAACACGTGTTATACTCCATACTCCATCAATAATATATTTCAACTTGTAAAAATAAAGCCATGTCATCGAAAAAATACCATGTTCACCTTGCCTTTGGTCCCCGAAACATGGATTATATTAAGGTGGTCCAGGTCCTCCACCTAAACATCATCCAACCATGAAGCAAAGAGAACTAGTCAGAAGGGCCAAGTGAGACAGTGTACGGAACAAGCTCAAGTCACCGGAGGAAATAGAGACCAGAATGTAGCGATGCTCAGATAGAACAGAGTGTGTAGATGGTGAGAAGGTAGTTTCAGCATTAGTTCAGTCTGTCTGAGGGCCACTCACTGTCAATCCTGCACGATGGAGAAATCCATGGACGGCCAGGAGCTGCCAGACAGGTTGCTCCCTCCGTTCTTTCCTCAGCTGATCCAACACACTCGCATTGGTTTGTAAGGTGTTCAGTGTGCACACTGCTTCCTGAACACACAGACACGTGGTTCTTTACTACATATTATTCAGAATTGAAAAAACTACCAAAGAAAAGAAAGATTGATGTATCAGCTAATGACAGAAGGTCTTAAAAACTCTTGGTGGTGTATAAAACAGTGAACGACTAAGCAGCTTTAACCACCCAACAGTTCATCATGCAAAACGTTTCCATACATGCACCAGGGTGGTCCTGTTGTCTACGCCACTGGCACATATACTACTACAGCATGGGTTATATTTTGGCCATTTGCTCTTTAAGCAGAAACTCTGTCCTTTATGGTTCCCTGCTATATCTATCAAGTATGCGTCTGAATAAGAGATAACATAAGTAATCATCAACAAAACTTGAAATTGCACACCCCCAAGAATTCCTGAATGATGTTGTGTAAGCAGAAGTCAAATAAAGCATTCTGGTCAAATATGTCCTAGTAGAAGCTGAACCTTGAGCCATTCATAAGACAGCAGTCATAATTCCTACAGCATTGTGAGGGTTCTGGCAGGAGAGATCAACACAAAACTGGAGGGATACGGTTCCAGACTATTTAAGCATGTCCATTGCCTGACAGAAAATACATTTGGAGTTACCCAGGCAATTTTGAAGAATCGGAACCTACCTCATAATTCATTATGAAAAGCCCTGTAAATGAGGTTGAAATGTATAGTCCTGTCTGGTCCAAACACAGCAGGAAGAACCAGAGGGCAACAGACCAACACTTGATTACGAACCTTGACGTCAGCAGCAAGAGGAATGATGCAATGGTGTTGTCGTTTCTGCCCAGGCAATAATTGGTGAATTTATGGATTTTATTTTGGGGGGTTTTCTGGTACTCGTAGCCATCATAAACATTATTTTCCTTTAGCGCAGATTTGTTTTGCATGATTAGCTCATCACAATTATCACAACTCAATTCCCTTGAATTGAGAACCAAGTCTAATCTGTTCGTTGGAACCCTGTTTTTCAATTGGCAAGCTGAAGCCCAATTCATAACTTAAAGGGTGCATAAGGGGAATGCTATGTGCATATAAGCAAGGGCATAGAGGACATGGGACGGGGGGAACATGTCCCCCTCAAGATTAGAAATTTATAAAACGGATACAATTGTAATTGTAAAATAACCAAATCCGACATTCTTATTCGTACCTTCATGATGAGCAGTGTGTGTAGGGTGGCTAAGTTGAGTACTGTAGTTATACCTTTTTCCCCCCAATAATACAACGTGTATAAACCTTTAAATGTGATAAAAATCTAAGCTCTTTTCTGGCAAAAACATCCTGTTAATACGTAGCTGTAGCCAACTAAGTTAATTTTTAAAGTTATAACAAACATCACAGCAACTTGTTTGCTAGATAACACTGAGTAGATCCTATGGCTGTTTGGAAAAGTGATAATGATTGATCCGAAAAGTGATGGCCTGCTAAAATTATCTCTGATTTAAAGACCTGGAATAAATGTGATTATAAACGTGTTTCAAATAGTGAATCCTGATTAGCTGTTAGCCATGGGATATGAGATCCTATACCTCAGATTAAATGTCACATCATTTGTTACTGCTTTAATTGGGTTGGGCATGAAAGAACATATCTGGTTTATTATCAATATTCCAAAACCAGGTGCAAAATCCAAGCACTACACAAACGTCTTGCCAAAGAAAAGCTTTTTGTTTTGGTGTATTTTTGGCAAATACCACACCCCTTGTGGCCATTGCTTAGTTATAAAACACAGAATAGTTTAAAACTAGGTTTGTCAAAGTTAATGTTTAATCACTTTGAATGATTCACACTTTGAATAAAATGCGGTCCATGTTAACAGCTTTTTATTTGTTGTTCCTCAGAACCATCAGTAGCACAGGTCTTTATTTATCTTGCTGTCTCCAGATGCTGAATTGATAATGGATAACACACTATTCAAGCTGGTCAAATAGCCCTGTGGGGAATGAACAGCTAATGACAGTATCCTTCTATTTCAGGAGAATAAATACACCTCAGAGACAATGTAGTAGGTAAAAGTCCCCAAAATAACCACATGCCTGAGAGAATTTCACTTAGCACATGGAGGCTGCATTGTTACAGCCTCGCTGGAAGGGGTAAGGGCAGAGTCCAATCAACTCCTACACCCTCGGCCATTTAAATTGCATCAGCAGAGGTAATAAGCTGGTCCCTGTATACTTGCATGGATTCAATTATATATTTGTAAGACTTCTCTATAATGTTACAGAGCCGAAAAGACAAGCCCAATCCATCCCTATAAAAAACATGCTGTTCCTCACTTTTTCAGTTAAGACTGGTAAAGATGATAACAATTTGAAAACAGGCATGACAATGACAAGCATGACAAGCAGGTCAAATGGCATGACAATGTGTCAGACCTGTGTCACACCTACTTTAGCACGTGTTGTGTTGTTAGGGCCTGTCAGTCATTATATGCCATGGAAAAGCATTGAGCGGTTCTGAATATCATTACTGGGATGAATCAGTGATGTGAGCCAAGAAAATATGGTGAAAGATTAAACAATTAAGATGAGAGTTCACGTATAATATGTTAATTTAAACCCAAGTACATGTAGAAAGGTGATTTATTGCTAGTGTAGTTTCATGTTATACTATTTTTCCTCTAAAAGCATTTTCAAAGTTACTATTTCAATTATAAACAAGAGCGTGTTCGAGGTGCAAAAAGTATTCAACTGTGTTTATCTGTCACCAATTATCTAATTAAGATCTAGGTTAAGGGAGTGTAAAACTAACCAATTGAATGAAGCAGAAAAGTGTACATTATCAATTACTATGGTCACTGGTTAATTATGAACTCTGTTTACCTGGTCATTTAGGTCTTCCTTAGGAACTGGTGACCACAGCTGACTACTTTAACTTTGTCCTTTTTATACCTATGTAATATGATTCAATAATATATCATGATTTAATAAATTAATGTTCCAGGTTCTATGCTAGTTTACATCGTTGCCATAGGGATTAGTGAATATTTAGCAACTTTATAACACATGCAGCACAGTTCCACTCATTTTGATCAGTTTTATGACCCAGTTGGAGTCCATCCAAGTTCATCCATGACTGCTACTACAACTATATATATAAAGCTTTTTAGAACTACTGTGTAAAAAAAAAGTTAAATAATGTACATTTTATGAAATGTCTAAATGTCAACCAGTTGACATAACAACCTGTTTTTGCACAACTACAGCTGCCGGAACCACGTGAAACAGGATCATTTCCATGGACCGTAGTTACAATATTTTTTTTCAACCATTGTAACCAACAATGTACAGTAAAGATTTAATATATTTTCTTTATCGAGACCCGATGTGGGATTTGAGTGTTTTCTTAATTTTTTGGAAACCAAAACTAATCACGGATGCTTCTGGAAAAACATCCACCGCGCAGATTAGTCCATTTTTCTATTCAACATGAGTGATCTACTTCATTCTCGTTACAGTAAAAGATGGAGGACCAAACTTTCCCCAGAGGGCATCCTCAGCACTTGCCTACTTTAGACCACGGTTTAGTCATCATCTTCAGGTGATATCTGTTCTTAGATGAATAGGATGTAAAACCCCAAGCATTTAAAATCAAATATCCCATCAAGCCCGTTGTGCCATCAACACGTATCTAGTCAATAACGCAAAAGTAGAGGAATGTTAACAGACATATTCTACTGATTCAAATAAACTCAGGAAAACAGGGTATTACACAAGGCCAAAGTGGACCTTCTTATCACCTTCTTATCACCATACATTGTGAAGCCTCCCAGTGTCCGAGTGTGCTGGCATTGAAGTCGACAGTTGTTACATTTAAATTAAAACAAAGTAGTGTCGCCTCATGATTCAAAGAATACTTCATGTTTTCAATGCAGCCAGAAGATGGCAGTAGATGTCTGTTGATGATGATGTGTTAGCTTGTGGGCCTAGTAGTAGAGGCGTAGACCTAGTAGGAGGAAGGGGCGTAGACCTAGTAGAAGGAAGGGGCGTAGACCTAGTAGGAGGAAGGGGCGTAGACCTATTAGGAGGAAGGGGCGTAGACCTAGTAGAAGGAAGGGGCGTAGACCTAGTAGGAGGAAGGGGTGTGAGCATGGACACAATGGACCGCTGAGCAGCCAGACCTCTAAAAGCGAAAATCTAATCAAAAGACAATCTGTTTGATGGTCAGATTCTCAATAAACATTTCCAGACTGGTTTCCTCAATTCCCACTGTGTAATTATTGGTGACTGTGTAGCATGCACACAAAGTCAAATAAAATAAACACTACAAAAGATATGGCAGGATATGCCCTATGAATCACTGATTGATCAATGCCAAGACTATGGACCTCATTTGAACCACTTCTAAATAGCCTAATATTCAACCAAACAATAGATGATCCTTTTGCCACATGCCCTCTACTGAGTTGGTGAATGGAACAAAGATTCCATAAAATTAAACTCCCTTGTCTTTGTAAAAAAAAGCATCCATATTCATCTCAAATACTTTCATTAGTAATGCGGTAGTATTGATAAGCTATACATTAACATTGATCCAGCGTGCTGACTCATCCTCAATCAATACAAGCCCATACCCCATTTTGTTCCACTACCACCACACCCATTAGCTATGTTCCATCTCAACCACCGTCACCATCCCTCACAGCCGGTTAGCCATGGGCAGTGATAGCCCCCCACACGGTATATTGTCTGTTATGCGGTAGCCTGTGTTAGTTCAGGGTCCCTGGGGGTCCCGGGGGAGTTTTGGACATCAGATCTCCGTGCCACAGCTGAATGGTTGTTCTCCACGTATGAATCATCGCCACCAGCGAGCTCTGTGTACGTGCTGCATAGTGGAGAGTCTGGCAGCGTTAGCATCAGCTGTGTCAACTAAATGACGGTTCTCCCAGGGGACAGCCGTGAAGATAGAAGGACGGAGGCAGGGGAGACGGAGGGGAAGCACCGATAACAGGCCAGCATGCATGGCTGAGCTCAGGAAGATCAATGAAAGAAGGGTGCGTTTCTGTCCTGCATCTGGGCAACGTTCCATAATTCATGCCGTGGCCACGACTGCCCCACCCCCACTGAACCAGCCCCTCCCCCCTCTTACAATACCAGAGCTTGACCATTCGCTAGCAGATTGTAGTGCTTTCTAAGACAGAAATGGGGACACAGTTTACAGTGATTTGAGAGATTGGAATCAGAAATGGCGATTTATTGGAAAAACGATAAATTGTAAAAACTATTTATTGTAATAACTATGTATAGTAATAACTATTTATTGTAATAACTATTTATTGTCTTAACTATTGATTGTAATAACTATTTATTGTATTAACTATGTATTGTATTACGTGTTTATTGTCCTTGGCCATTACAATAACACAGTGAATGGAAATGTGATTCCTAATCACTGGGCCCCCTCAGCAGGGAGGCATCCGGTACTGAACACGGCCAATGGGGGACAGCTGTCCCGGACCAACACCTGGCCAGTACTATCAGTCCCACCCCAATTCCACACACTCATCCGCAAACCTGCTCTACAAGCCAGGCCAGAACGCCTCGAATCTCTGCTGTTCTCCAATGAAACATGTTAAAGATTACTTTTTAAATGGAAGTGCTAAATATTACCCAAATATGACCCGCATAGCTCTTCTTGTAACAAGAAGACGTCTGGCTATTCCAATATGCAACTGGCTCCTTTAGCTGAGCCAGACTGGGCGTGGCAGGTATTTTACAATCCTTTAGATATGTGTATTTGCTAGATTTGAGCAGGGTTCATTTATAGAAAACAAACACAGCGCTAAAATACCATTATAGGTCGACTGCAACACTGTAACTACTGTCTTCTAGCTAGCATTTGCTTACAGCCAGGGTGTCTTTTTGCATTGTCATGGTCCCTTTGTCATGAAAGAGCCATTACATTGTGTGCTTTGACCATCACACTCAACACTAAGCATGATACTGTCATGGTAAAGAGTAAGATTTTAGTGTTTTGCATCTTGATGCTGTATTATCCGCATTTGTTCTGTATATTTTCATGCCCTTTTCTGTTTTGTCTGGACTCCAGAACAGGCAGCTGCTGCTTCTGGCGGTAGCTAATGGGGCTTCTAAATCCTGATGCTGTTAGATCTGAATTACAGTCTTCTAAACATGTTGCTATGGAACACACTGCACCCTGTCAGGCAGAACAGAGGATGCGGTAGTCTACTGCAGGGGAAGGGAAGGTGCTGAGTCAAGGCAATTTAACCATCTACGTTCTGGGGAGCGGTAGAGGGACTGCATGCTACAGTAAGCAAATAACCAGGTAACAGTCTGACCAGTTATGTAAAATCACAGGTCTATGAAGAGAGAAAACGCCCTCCTGTGACAGGCTTTTTGCAGGACACGTTGAGCTTGTCAGCCTGACATAACATCACATAACATAATGTCACACCACATCACTTGACATACAGTCAAACTCTATTTCCCTCCAAAGAGATGAATAAATAATTTACAAGACGCGAGAGCAGTAGCTACTGTAGAGGGATGAAAAGGTTTTAGATAAAAAGAAAATCTCACTCCTTAATTCCTGTCTCAGGGCTGTCTATTGTTAGAAAGACCCAACCCTTGTCTGTCTACTGCTTTTAATAATTATACCCCACAATGAAATCAAGGAGGGGACAATCTTTATCCATCCATGTGTGTGTGCATGTGTGTGTGTCTGCATAGGTAACACACAATATCTCAGACACCACCAGCCACATTTTTACCAGACCTGGGTGGATAATGCATCTTGCTAAGGAGGGCGTTGGGTATTTACAACATGACTGTTACTGGCCAGATGGTGGCGTTATAACAAGCTATTGAAAATGCTTGTTTTGCAAAGGTCATGTGGGTCAAGCTGATTAACCTAAAATCAGCTAATTTCACAAGCAACAACTTTGTCTCAAAGACGCATACGCACAAAAGCTTAGGGATAATTCTTGCTAACCAACACAATATCCGAGACACCACTGGCTATTAATGTTTGACAAAATGTATGTGAATAAAATGTCTTGTCATAGACATTCAGCATTTCAGCAGCAGACAAAATCACAGTGATTGTCTTAGAGGGGATGTGCATCATTTAAAGGAGAACAACGTGTTAGCGTATGCCTCGAGAACAGCTTCCAAACAATGACATTTTTTTTAACTGGTTTGGATTCTGGTCCCAAATTAAGATAGGTAATCTCTGGCAATATCACATGTTTGAGAACCCTCTATTTACTAAATAGCAATGCAAACAAAGTTTGCTTTATATTAAAACCTTTCAGTCTAATCCCCAAGCTCAGAAGTTTGTTTGGCATAATGTGGACTAGCAAAAAATAACCGAATCCCAAATGGGAATTATTGTGGTGGAACTCTTTTGCTTGCAAAGACCCTGGGGAAACTTGTTTAGGGCAATGTATGTATTATATTACCCTAAACAAAACCCCACTGATACCTGCATGGAGTTGAATGGGAAGACATCTCAGATCCCCTGTTATATTTTCCCTCCACCATATCTAACTAACAATGAAAAGAAATAGCACTGTTATCTTGGCCACATGGTATTAGTAATTTTAAATTATCCTGGAGTAGTTTTCATAATTCAATTAAAACCTTGAATGTCGATTCTTTTTTCTTCATTGCGATTCATGCGAAACCTCCTTTGACCCAAACACGGGGCACGACCCACCAGTTGAGAAGCTTGCTGAAGTTTACTTGCTGGATACACAACAGGGCATGTCATTGTGCACTGTGTCAAACAGAGTACACTGTATGATGACCCAGTTATAGAGTGAGCACAGAAGCAATGTCACTGAAAAAGAAGCCTACACTGAGAATGGACTGTGCTGTAATGAGATTTAAACTAGGTCCTTTGTTTGAGTATAGCTATTCAGTCAGCTAAGACAGCTCTTGCTTCTATATCTTTATCTACATAAGAAGAATGCACATTAGAAGCTGAGTGGGCCTTGACAATCTGCAAGCAATTGCCCCCTCAGATCCTCCATAAAGGTATGCTAAATAGACATCATTTAAGTGAGAAGCACCAACATACAGTAACTGAACTGTTCCTGTACTGTACTCATACAGTCAGTTAGGCACTGGCTCACGGATACATTCTCCTCCTGGCATAAAGATGAACTATGAATACGCCCTCTGCTCTCATTCCAGCACTGGTTCTGCTCTCATTCCAGCACTGGTTCTGCTCTCATTCCAGCACGGGTTCTGCTCTCATTCCAG